>JANPWX010000043.1:6518834-6557262 GCA_024734555.1 Trochalopteron elliotii | reverse complement strand
TTCCTTCCTTCCTTCCTTCCTTCCTTCCTTCCTTCCTTCCTTCCCTCCCTCCCTCCCTCCCTCCCTCCCCGTGATCTTTGTTGTAAAAACACCACTCAAACATACAAAGTGACTACAGGCTACCAGGTCAAGAAAACAGAGCTACAAAATGACTACACATCTACCACCTCACTGATAACTAGACTGGTTAAGTTGCTACTTAAGTTGTTTCTTTAAATCAAATTCTTCCTCATTAACAAAAAAAAAAAAAAAAAAAGGAAACAAAAAACAACCCTTACCTTTATTGCAACCAAAGGATGCAGATTCTTCTATTTATGTCAAAGCAATACTAAAGATGACTTTCGTCTTCTAACAACATAAAGTAGAAAAAAGAACACATAGCTACATCATCCAGAAAGACTAGAGGTAGGATAATTAGTGATAATTAGCCATATTCTATTATCCTCCCTAAACAGTATTCCAAATCTGTTGTTTGCCCAAGTGTAAATAAGAGAAGGATAAAGCCAAACCAAAAGGAAGTTAAGCAAAATACGTAAGAAGCAGCCTGGCAAGAGCAATTAATATTGGATGATTAAAGAGCTGAACACAGTGAAGCATAGTGATATGCTTCACATATCTTAGTGAAGCAACAACTGAGGGAGGCATGATATCCTCTGCAAAGTATTCGAAGGACACATAATACGGAGGAGGATGAGGAATTCTGTAAGGCTGCATGACCTGTGAGGGTGCCACGAGTGTACCAGCCTGTGAAGACAGAACAATGGAAGTGGAATATCAGCAAGAGTCTTTAATATGAATCACTTAACATGCAGTTATGTTTGAAAGAGTAACACTTCCTCTGACTCTCTTAACTTCCACAACCTCGCACCACCTCTGGAAAAAAACAGCCTTTCATGTGAGAACAGCTCTTAGCTCTTTGCAACCTACAAGACAGAAGCCAGTCTGAGTTGTTCACTGGCAGATTTGTTTTCTTCTCTGCAATCTTGGTGTTTTTCAACATGGGCTTTTCTGGTGTGGCAGGAATTATAAAACATGGATTTAGAAAGCCCTATCACTGGCTGTCCTGGAGTGATGTTAAGTGTTACCTCCTAAATTTTGTCTTGAATTGGGACACTAGCCACACAAGAGATTATTTCATTTTTTTTTTTTTTTATAAAATCCATAAACAGAAATAGAAAGAAGTAAGAAAGCCCTTGGAAAATCTTTCTAAAACATGAAAAAACCAAAACCCTTCAATAAAAAAACCCACAATAAATCCATGAAACAACAACAAACACCCCATCTACTTCCCCAGAAGAATCTGGAGGCAATACTCTGGCATGCTCTGGGGATGAACATCTTACCACATCTCACAAATATGTGAGAGAAATAAGAACATAATCTTTTTTTGTTTTTTTCTAGATGGTGAATAAGAGTTACATCAGCATCTGAAAAGTATCCATAAAACCATTTTATGAATCACTTTCCAGAGACTACACTGAACAGGGCAGAGACCAAACAGCAAGGTTGCTGAACCTGCATATTCATGCATCTGCCAAACAAATGTAAGATAGAGCAGATGACAGAAAGGCTTGAATCCCAGAAGTTCATGCACTTCTATGTAGGAATTTCCTCAGATCGGCTTTCCAACTAGCAGTGGTTTCAAAAAACTGTCAGGGGGAAAGAAAAAGATCAGGTTTTTGGCTATGTTTCATTCATGAAAGCTCACATATGAACTCCACGAGATCAAGGATGAGGTATCTGCTAAGGTTCAAGGTTAGCAACATCAACACTCTGGGAGAGCAAATTTACATCTAGTCTTTGAAAGGGCCTGTGATTCTCAGCTTCACTAAACCAGAGAGGGAGATACAAAAATACATCTATCAAAAATAAGAAAAGCTACCTAAACACCCAGGGAAAAGAAATATAAAACAACAAAACAGCCCCAAACAACAAATATACAAATGCATCACTGGATACATACTTCATAAGGATGAAGGAGACACTTTTGTGTACACAAAAGGAAAGGGGAAGAATGGCATTATAGCATCCTATCTTAAAAAAAAAAAACAACCAAACTTTCTTGAGCAAATTATGCATTGATTATAAACTGTCAAATGCCAAATGCAGGAAGCTAATACACTTGTGGGAATGCAAAGCAAAATTATTTTTGGAGGATGATGAGATGGTTGGTATAAGTACCAAGAGAAAACAGTTTATTTTATTTATAAGAATACAGCCTATCTCTTACAGTACGGCCTCAACAGTTCCACTGGACAAACCTGCCAGGACTAGAGCTGCAAAAATAAAGGCTTAGATGAATCCACATAACATTTAATATTGAAGATGATAAAGCAAAATGCACTTCAAGCTTAGGTTCCAGGCTAAAAATGCAAGACTAGCAATTAGAGGGAACATAATTAAACTTGCACAGTAAGCATATTTGATGCACATCTCACTGCTGAACAATACACTGGGAAGTACAAAGTCATTTTCACAGACATGTTTTACAGAATACATGCACACAGACATTGACTTTATGGTGACACCAGAACGGAGTATCCTCTGTTGATTTTTTGTTATTCCTCTGTCTCAATCCTACATATACCACAGCTTTCAACTCAGTATATACCCTCCTAACTGATAATGGCTTGTTCAAATATCCTAAAGAGGGCTCTGCTAACAATGACCTTTGATGTTTGCTGCTTATAGTAATTATGTTTAGAAGGAGAAAACATCATTACTTCCCTCTAAATGTGATAGTTATCTCTTAATAGCTGTAAACATAAATAAGGGCCTAAATAATGTCAGATTTATATGATGCTTTTTCCTCAACAAAAAAGAAATTATTTCTAAGGTCAACTTTATTTAAACAACTAATGTAGTAATTTTTGCCTGCCAGTTTTACCATAGCGTGCTGTCCCAAAGAGCTCCCCCATAGCCCTGCCATCAGCCTGCTTCAACCATCCCCTCTTATTTTTCTCTGTAATTTAGCTACAGTTCACAGAATTTACATTTCCTTTCTTGAACCCTAATTTTAAATCTTTATCTAAAATACCATCCCTTGGCTCCACACATCAGATAACACTTAGATTTTACCCTGTTTGAGGAATGGCACTCAGTACCTTGTGATCTACTCCTTAATACAACTGCTGCCGCCTTTAACAACCAAGTTCTTGAACAAAACTCACACTATTTTACTTTTCCTTCTATTGAGTAATGTTTATTTGCAGCCTCCAATACAAATGCAAAACTAGGAGAAAGATATGCATCCAGGTTATCAGATCCACAAATCCTGGACAGGCTGTCAAGTAAGATCCTTACTTACCGTCCTTTTAGACAGTGCCAAAATTACATTTCATCCTTTACTACCCTCCCTCCTCCCATAAACATACCTCTGGCAGAGGTTGTCAAGTAGAAGCATCTTAAATGGGCCATCTGCATGGAGTGAATTTCATCTACAAACCCCATTTACTGCTACTCAGTATTTGTATATTTTGTGCATGAATCTTCTACTATGTAATTTATGCAGTCAGTTCAAAAGTACACAGAAGTCATTAGATGCAGCTGAACATTTAGTCTACTCAGATTTATATTATGGAACTCTGAGCAGCATCAGAAATTAGATTATCTGATTCGCAACAGAAAAGGGAAGAAAGCGTGGAGGAAGGGTCTTCAGTCAAATAGATCCTTGCTTTCCTGAGCTAACATTATACATTTCAAGGTTGCTCTTTGGAAAAAAAAAAAAAAAGGCATGGCATTTTGGCCACCTCCTTTCTGCCACTGCCTTAAAACAATCAACCTCTCAAAACTTCATGGAAACCAAGAAGCTTTAACCTATGTCCATACTATGTCCATACAGCTGATATAGATACGGAAAGCATTATTTGGTGTCAAAATGGCCACCACAGAATCCAAATAAAGTTCAATTAAAAAAAACCAAAAAACCAAAAAAACACAAAAACCAACAGCTTGTGAAAACAATGGTTTTGTAAACACAAACCATTAAAGAAATTAAACCTTCTAACTTTTCTCAAGTTAATACAGCTGTGAAAAATAGTTTGTAAAAGAAACTCACCAAGAATACTTATTTTTTTGTCATAAATTAGAAATTAGTTTAAAGAAAATTATCTTATTATATTAGAAATTGTGCTTGTTTGTAAATTTCTAGTTCTTATGCAGTGAAAACATGCCATAGACAACTATCTATATACATTGATCAATGCATGTTTCCAAAACTGCACACAACCTACAACTTCTGTCCTTAGCCCACTTGCACAAAGGCAAACATTACTGTTTACTGCCTCATTCTGAGGCAATACTTCGCTGGAAGGGTTAAGCAAAAACTTTTTCCATACATTTTGGTTAGCCAGCTTGCAAACTAGAAAGGAAACCAAGACAAACTTAAGATATTCTGTAGCTATAGTGGTTTTCCTTCAGTATCATCTTTGTAGCTACTGGCAAGATATATCTTTAAAGAACTTCTTGTTTAAAGTACACATATTATTCCACCATTAATTAAATGCAATTATCCAGTTGCTTTTTTTTTTAACTGAAGCTATTTCAAAATTCTCTAACACTGTTTCAGTCTACACACAAAACAATAACCCTCAGCTGATGGGAAGAGGCCAGGGGTGCATGGGAAGAAAAAAGTATGAGAGGAGAGGGATCTTACTAGACAGACAGTTAATAAAAAAAAAAAAATAAACCCACACGTCCAATAAGCATGATAAATGGTAAAGAGATAAACTGACTCATTTTCTAACACTTTAGTCTTGGCGTGTGACCAAGAGGTCCCTTCCTGGCAAACAGCCCTGCAAGCTACCGACACTCAAAACATCTGTAAGTATAAACTTCTTCTGGACATTTATTCATTCCTAACATATGAGCTCATTAACTTTTTTCCTAATTGCAATCTGAGTGGATTTTTTGAGGCAGAGTATTCAGCTAAACAGGTCCAGCTGCTGCAACAGAAGCAGCCGAAATGCAACTGCTCATGCCTGGGGCTCTGCCAGTGCCAGTGCACCCAAGTGGGCTGGTGCTCAGGCCTTCACCACACAGTTGCTGCCCAACTCTTTTAGCCTATTAGGAGAGACTTCAAGATTTTCTAAAAAATCAGGTTTGCACTGAGCATGAAGGTGGTTGGACTTCTGTGATTTGTTTGTTCCGTAAAAAAGGTACAGGGTTTATCTAAAAACTTTTCCAAACTTGCATTATCTTGGTCATGTTGGATATCTTTGTTGTATAATCAGCTAGTCAAGAGTGCCCTCCCCCCCCACCATATCACCAGTTTAAAATGTAGGCTGACTTCAATCTAGTTAGCAAAGTTAAAAGTGGGAACAAAATTTCCCTCTCTGTTTTTAAACTGATGCCACTTCTCCCCACCCTGTAATCCCACTTTAAGAATGAGCACAGCCCTTTGAGCACTGCCATCTTGTGGAATGGCATCCTACAAAGGAAAACCACAAACATCTAAGTAACTCAATAAATTACAGGGCTTATGAGAAAATGAGTGAACTTTGGTCTTGCACCACATCCCAAGAGAGCAGGAGAAAACTGCGGTATAACTTCTCATTATCCCTGCAGAACCATTTATGCCTCTCTGCTGTGTAATTCCTGAACTTCTGGTCTTTCATTACACTCTCAAGAATGCACATCATGTCTTGTTAAGAATAATTTCCCTATTCAACAGAGCATTTACATATAACTCTTGAGGAAGAACTTCAAGCAATCCCTGCACCACTGCCTTAGGAGATTATCAGTTCTCAGCACATAAAATTCACGTGGGTTTGATATCCCAACTCCCAACACTACACACTTCACAGACCTCTGCATAAAAGATGGGAAGACTGTGCAAGAATGGAAAAGTCTATATGCTGAGTGATCTAGTCAAAAGATATAGCACTCAAATACATACCTTACACCTACTCTTTTGGCATAAACTAGCAATGAATGGTAGCATTCAGTTTGCCACCTTCTGGATGTGCCACCACTTGAGCATATGCACAAGGAGGTTGTCAGCTGCTATGTGACAATGGTAACCTGTTCACACCTGTTCAACAAAGCTGAAGAAAAGGTGCATTTGAAGTACACACGTGAAAGATGAGGCCTTTCTGGTTGAGCAGATTCGGGATACAGAAAAGGACAACAGCAGGAACCGTGGCAAAAACAATGCTGGGGTCTGCATTTAGGAAAGCAAGATGAAAACATGTAGAGAGGTAGGGCTGGATCCTGCTTTCAGTGAAGTATGGATATAGTCGAAGTATAGAGAAGACAGATTCGAGAGCCCTTCAAGTAAGTCCAGAGCCTCTTTTTGCATGGAGCAAACTTAAGTCAAAAAGGTCAATTCAGCCTACGTGCAACTACTCTGAAAACAAATGAAGAGTGGAGCAAGATCACTCAAAAGTTGGGGCTATTTTTGTAACACTGTCATTAGTTCTTACATACAGAAAACACTAGAGAATGTCTTCCAAGGTTTGCCACGAAGCAAAACCATCTTTCTGAAGAAAATTCAGCTAACTAGTAAAAAGGATGGAATGAACTTTACGTGGCATTTCAATAGCCCTGGCCTGTCAGAAGATTATAGACATCACAAAATATGCATACTGTGCAATGGTTAGACCACAGACAGTGATAATGACAGCCTGAACTACCCAGGGCTTGTCATTGAGAGAGAGCTTTGCAAACAAAAAAAGCATCACCACAAAGGTCCTTCCTAGCAAAATTCTGTCTGGACAAATATGAAAGCACTTTAAACCCCTGACATGTTCCTCTCGACTTTCCTTCTTGACCACATCCCTGTTTAGACTTCAGATGGCAAGTAAGTGTGCCAGCTCGAGCCTCTTTGCTCTCAGGGAGTGCAAAAGTTGACAGGAGACCAACTTTGCTTTAATGCAATGGAACATTAATTGCCACATGTATCAAATTCTATAGGAGATCTCTGAACCATACTTGCCACTGGTTCACAGGTCTAGCAAAGAGAAATGAAGAGCAATGCCTTCTTTTAGGGAATGGAACATCAAGGAAGGCTCTATAGAATTAGCAGTGTTCAGCTGGTATTAAGAAACAACATTCTAAGACCATCCACCCCATCTTCCCAGGCAATATATTTGAGCAGCAAGCCGGATCCGTAAAATACAAACCCCCAACACCAACAAAAAAATTCTGTTGTCAAAGTTCAATCCCACGGCCAGAACTATCACAATTTCTAGTTTCAGTACATAAAAAGTAACAACTTCAGGGTGCTGTACCCTTAGTGTAGTATTCTCCTCCCCTTAAATATTTACTTCAGGCATATTAAAAGAACTATATTCATTTACTAGTCCAAGGATAATGACAGGCTGCATGTCAAGTCCAACCCACTAAGGACCAAAGATTCTTGTATTACTGTCTGGTAACTTTAAATTACTAGATATATATTTTACATAGATGGACAAACAAATGGGAAGCACGAGACTTTTACTCACATTGTTAATATTTTCTAAATTAACATTTTAAATTTCTTTTAACAGTATTTTTTGTGTCACCTTCGCATGCTTGATCATTCTATCTTACAGACTCTGGCAGTGGAGAAACAAGTAAGTTCATCCAGCATAGTGGGATTTGACCCCAATTCTTCCTCTTTCAGCTGTAAAGGATGCCCACAGAAACATGCTCAGCTACTTACTGCTATTAGAAGTGTTCAGCATTTAAATCTGTACTGCTTGTTTCCTTTAATGTCTTTCTTAATTTTTGCTTCAGTTTTGACTGAAAATTTCACTTTTACATCTTAATTTCACTTAATGCATGAAACAATAATTGACTACCGACTAATTATAGATCTAGCAGAAAGTACAGTCAGAATCCATATGATGAAGTTTATGGAACACCTAGTCCCCTGCAGATAACTTAAATCACACCCACTACAGGCTCCTGGAGGCATGCAGCTCTTTCATTTTCCTATCTCTGCTTTGTGGCCAGAGACAAAGTCCCTGGACCAAAATAAACCTCAGACACTTTCTGCTGTTACCATCCTGGGAACTGTCTGGAGATGATCAGAGGTGCCTCCAGCATCTGACCTGCCCACAGCTGTGGCAGGACAGCATCTGGGAATGCAGCACACACTCTGCATGCCCAGGTCCCATCAGATTTGACACGGAGGTGACAGCTAGAGATAAGGGCCATCAGCTCACTGCCACACCTCTTAAGTCATTTTCCCAAAATAGCCTTGGTATCTGTGGCATTCAAAGAGAAGTTTGATGCATGTGCACGTTCTGGTCTCTCTCTGAATTCACTCATTAGATTTTTTTTTTTAATCTCAGAAAATAAAGGCAAAAATGTAAGAATTGTATCAAAGAACAGACAGTACCTAGTAGCAACAAAAAAATCTTCATTCTCCAAAACTTAATACTAGATTAAATAAAGGCTAAAAAAATAGAAGGGAAGAAAGGAAGAGGAAAAAGAAAATAAAAGGTTCAACGACCATCCTCAGCTTTCCCCACAATGAAAATACTGCCAGCAAAAGATTAGCAGTTACCAAAATCTGTCTTCAATGAGTATTTCAACTCCAAACCTCTGCTGAGGAGAGGAGGATTTCCCCGTTTTTCTTACTACTTTATCTTTATAAAAGACTATTTCACCCAGATCTGTAAGAAGACTTTATTGTGAGAGTTCTTTACATTGTCTCTTCTGGATGAAACAGAGAGTTGTTCTTTGAAAAGACTTATTTTTTAAAAAAAGTCGTTCTATTTCAGAGGGTCTCTGGAAGCTTATCCTATAGCTAGATCCTTCTTAAATATAGAGATCATCTTTGACACTTGCTTTTTATTCTTTCTTAGAATGCACTTTTAAAAAATGCATGTCAAGTCTCCCAAGACTTTGAAGATTGCTATTGTGGCTTCATTCCCAGTGCAAGGGTGGAGCACAGCTCTGATCTCCTTGGATAGAGACGAGTCTTGCTTGGTACAACTGCTGGCACACTGTGCCTCAGTAAAGCCACTGTCCTCTCCCCCATGGCACACAAATGCCCCCATGGCCATGGGTGGGAAGCAAGGCCTCACTAGTACATGTGGCTCTGTTCAGAGCTGTCTGACCCCAAAGCTCTTCTTCCCACATTCACAATATAAAGGCTTCTAGATCAGTCCTTCAGACTCACAGGACACAAGCTACCTTGACCAATGATGCAAAGCTAAGCAGTATGACAAACAAACAGTGATGACTTACGAGATTTAAGGAGAAAGTATTTCAGTAAAGGCAACCTGGTGAACTTCAACTAGCCTTACACTGACTTAAGCTAGATACTTTTAATCCACATGCTACTCTTCTCCTGTATGCAATGATGATATCCTCTTAGGAGCAAAGAATTATCATGGGAGATGAAAAACTGGGAGGTGTCAATAACTGTAATTGCTTGCCAAGCTTTCCAATAGCATGAAACAAAGACAAAGGCTGCCAAACATATTGCATAAAACCAGGGGGCATTTTTGTTTTATTTTTTTTTTTTAAATCAAAGGCTTTAGTAGATGGCAGAGTTATTGCATTATTGAAAAGCCCATTCCAATCTCAACATTTTTACTGGGAAGTTTTCATGCTTAATTACTCCGAACTATGAACCCTGCTCTGCATTTTTTAAACCATTCTTAGCATCCTGCTCTAAAAAACCTGTTCCTTCAAGGCTGTGCTTACTGTATAAGTCAATGTCATACTGCTTTGAAAGTGTTTCCAAACACCCAAAAGGACAACTTTTGAAATTTAGGGATGAGAGATTTTAGGTATAGGGACAGAGAGATGGAGAAAGCACTCCATAAATGCTCTGATGGAGGAGGGTGGCTGAGCAAAGGGACAGACCCTTTTGGCCAGTGCAATCTTCCATCCAAACTCTCCAACGAGCAAGTACTCTACCTCCAAATCACCTATAAACCTTTGGCATTTCTGGTGACACACAAGAGGATGTGGGCTCCTGCTCCCTACAGCGTCGGTGACAGGAAAGTGAAAGGATATTAAAAAAAAAGTGTACTGTTCCCCGTAGTTCCAGGCAGTTCCTATACTAGAATCAGCTCACAAGATGCTGTCCAGCACTGCACGACACAGTTCATCTCTGGTATTAACCACTGGTTTCTAGAAAGCAAAATTCACTTCAAGCTTTGAACTGAACTTTCTGGAATGACAGTAAATGATGAAATTTTACTGTTTTCTGCTGCTTCAAGAATGTAAAGGAGAAAAAAACCAAAACAATTCACCTAATGAGAGCTGAGCCTATATAATTTAAGTAATATTGAGGTACTGCATTTATCATTTAAGAAAAACAGATGTCCCTTGTTTTCACATCTACTGCAGTTTTACAGAAGTACAAAAAAGTTACAGAAAGAACATCTATTTACCAACCTTAATGGTAAGCACGCAGGAACTACAGATTTCCCGGTTTTATCATGTCATGGATTTCCCAACTTGTGACTTGGAATAAAAGAAAAACCCATGGTGAACTCAATCAAATAATTTTCTATCTTCTTGTGTTCTGTTCCTTCCTCACACTGAATACTTGCAGTAAAACTGAGATGCACGTTAAGTATCATGAGCTATTTATTGATCTTTTTTTAACAGGTGCACTGTTTCAAGTGTATTAAAATTGCTTCTTTTAAAATGTTATATTAATGTTCAGTACCTTCCACAGCATTTTAGAAAAGCTGAACATTTCCAAGTTCCTAATACTCCTTCAAATTGCTCTATTTTTTTCAGTATTACAGTCTACTTCCAAAGTTTTGCACCAAATATTCACCCATGCACGACAAGCAGTCATTGAATTCAGATGAGGAATTCATTCTGTACTGCATCTGTCTAAATACTGCAGATTTATTTTCATGATGTTCTCATAAGAGCACAAAATAGTTCACATTTACAAAAAATAATAAAAAAGAAATGTCCTCATTAGATTTTTTTACTCAACAATGAAAGCCTCTCTCCCACTCCCCCCTTAAAGTCTGCTTAGAAAAATTAAAATTATTGGCAAAGCCACACTGTATTGCATTGAAAAGCCCCCTCTGGCCACAGCTGTCAGTTTTTACTTTTAGAATCAGGATCTGCCCATGGGCACACAGATAGCATGGGCACACACATAGGCTCATTACAAGTCAAGGGCAAATAAAAAAAATAATCCATGTAAACCAGTAAGAAACACTAATGTAACTTTGGATGTTTAGATTATGCAACTGCACATAAGTATTCTAATTAAAAAGAAAAGGTACTAACAAACATCCAACTTCATGGGAAAATATATAAGTCATAAGAAAAAGCAACAAAAGCCCTGACCACTGGGTCAGATTACAATAAAAATTATAATCTTTATAATTATATAAATAATTATAATTTATAATTATTTTTATTAAAATAAAAAAAATATAATTTTATTATAATAAAAAAATCTTTCTCTGAAGAAACACACCGGTGCCATCCAATACATTCTCTTCATCACACACAATCTCGAGATACACCTTTATTCCTATTTGTTCCTGAAGAGAAAACTCATATTTTCTTGTCATTCCCTGTAACAATCACTTAAGTTACATAAAAAATAATTTGCAAATCTTTTCTAGATTGCAAGATCCACAGCAGATCTACAGAATTTCCTTTTTCCAGCTGACATACTCCAAAATAAAAAACAATCAAAAGCCCAAACCTCTAAATACTAGAAACTTACTAAGTTTGTGGTTTTTAGCCAGCTTTGCCTTGAATTTCAAGTAGTCTCAGAAACTCCAGACCTAGTTTTCCTTTTTCTTACACCACATACTTATGTAAATCCAGTGGTTTTGATGAATTACTTTTAAGCTGACCACTAATTTAAGAGGAGAGCTAGATTGTGCTATTTAAAGAACTTCGTAGTAGATAGTTTATAAGGCTGCTGGGTTGGTTTCTTTTCTCCCTTAATGGGAAGCTTTAGAAATGTTGTCCAAAACAAGTCACAGTCTACTGCTTAAATGGAAACATTCCTGTTGTTTTCAACCCAAACTTAATCAAACTGATTATTACAAGGCAGGGAGAATGTGTCTCTATTTTTAACCCCAACTGCCACAGTACATACACCTGGAACAAGACTACAGCCTTAGCAGAAGGGCAGCAAGCCTGACTACCAGAGGAATTTTCTGCAGAAAGCACAGTAGACCATTTTCTGAAGGCAGCTTCAAAGGTCTGTGTGACCAAGAGCCCTGGGGCTCTTTTGCCTTCTCACCACAAAATACTTCCAGCCTCAGATCTTGACTTTGCTAAGGAGCGTGGCCTGACAGAAGGCCATGCACATCCTTGTGCTGCTCTAGTCCTTCTGCTGCTGCCCTGGCGCCAGCACATCTTTATTGATCATGGACAGGAGGCTCTGACCCTCAGAGGCAAAGCGCAGACAGGCAGCCTGCGTCATCAGCCCTGCAGCAGGATGGCAGCAGCCCCCAGCAGAGAGCCAGCATGCAGACACCGAGGCAGCAGCATCCTCTGCTATAGCAGGAGGCTCCAGCAGAGCTATCCCTCAAATCTCTACACATGGAAGAGTCTGAGGAGTCAAGAATGCCACCGAGGCCCCTGAAGCAGCCCTGGTAGACTGTCATGTTGTACATCACCCCAGGTGACTAAAGAGAGTTCAACAGGGAGCATATGCAAAAATGACTTACAACGTCGGCTTTGTTGCTTCATTTGTCTTTGCAATAAGCCTGCAACTCTTCTTGTCTGAAGAGACTGCCACTTGCTTAGGGGTTTACTGCTGGATTGTTAGTGGGGAGGGAGAGAGACTGGATGGACTGGAGATTAAAATGCTGCACATCGCTCTCATATTTCACAGAAGGGCTTGAGCTAATGGTGAAAACATCCATGATTTATACATTCATTAAAAAAAAAAGTAATCACATTGAAAAGGTCATCTGATTTGCATACTAGATGCTCAAATCAACCACCCAAGTTCTGCAGATCTAAAAGGACAGCAAAGCAGTATGGCTGGCCAGTGAGAGATGAAGATCTCAGTAGAAATTGAGCAATATTTACAAACACATCTAGGACGCACTTCTGGTATGACAATTAAAATGAATTAGGCACAAGATCTTGTTAGAAGATGTCTTGCAGCCCATGGTCCCATATCCCTCTTCTCTCAACAGCCACTGCAGTGCAGCTATGGAACAAGTCCATTCACCCTGCTGATCCACAGGAATATCACTTCTCTTTCGCATCAGTGTAAGCCTGCCATTGTGATCAGACCAATGCACTGATTCATACTGAGGCTACAAGACCACTGTAACTAGTGCAAAACATGCACTTGGACCCCTGGGAAGGGCTAGGGAGAGATGTGGGACTGCCCTATCCCACGGTAATTTAGATCACTTTGTTCCAATACAGGATTTAGACCTCAGACTTGAGAAGTAACATCTGCCTGAGCTCCTTTGTCACCAGGGAAGATGCACACTGGGTTGTCTTCTCTGTGGTGTGACTCACATCAGAGAAACTGTACCATCATCGAAACACCTCTTTCGGCCCACTCCTCTTTGGTCCTACTGCCTTTTACAGAACCAATAACAGAGACCAAGCTTTAATTCAGCCACCTCGTCCACAACAATGCAAATGCCTCCACATGAAATCTCCCAATGCAATTGGGTCTGAGAGAGTGAGGAACAAGTAGGACTGCTATCGGCAAACCTTATTTTAATGTGCATTTGTTTTATGTTTCCCTCTCACTAGCAAGATACGCTTCTCTATTTGGGAGCTGCGGATGCTGCTCTGGAATTCTTAGACCCTCTCAATAAGGGGAACTGTTACTCTTGAAATGAGGGAACTTGGGGCAATCAGTCTTCCAAAATGGCCTTCTCATCTTCCCAGCTATTTTCAATATCCCCCATGACAACACTCTTTAAGTCTTCAATCATAGAGATTTAACCTTTTTTTAAGAGCCACAGATAGTGCCTGGAACCTGCAACATCCACCTCAGAGGACTCTGAACACCTGATGGTTCATGGAACCACTAAAAATTCTGCAGCCTGTTGCAAAAACTTTTTACAAGATTAATTTTAATATTCACTATAGTGAGGAAAACATATTTTAAATGTTTAGTAGGAGCATCAGTTAAATAGATGAGAAATACCATGTTCATCCACATGCATTCAGAAATGAAGCAAATAGACTGTGCATAAATGTGAATTAATACCTCAATCACATTATCAGAATTAATAGTGTATGTTCTGAAATAACCTAAACCCACTTGTCTGTCCCATATTGAGTATTTGAAACCCCACTGTCCCCTTGGCATCTCCAGGTCTTTCTCAAGACTTGTCTAATATTATCATTTTGTTAATGAAACAATTATTATATAATAAAATATAAAAACCAAAATTTACTTTTTGATGTTGGCTAAATCAACAAATTTAACATAAAGTACAAGATGTAAAATGAGCAATGCTATTGACACAGTTTGCATTTATAGCATAAAGGTGACCTTCTCTCTTAGTTCATGGCATGGTATGCTCAGAATTTAATTTATCCATTGCATGCATATCTGTGCATGGCTTGCAGAAATTTTAAAATATAAGACAGTAAGATTCTTACTAAAACAATAATACAGAGACTTTAGGAGTCTAGCACCAAATAAAAACAAAGACCTATAAACAAAAAACCTCACATTTTGACCTGCAGTGACATTTTGACACTACCCATAATCTGGAAAATTCTCTGCATCATAAATACATATCGTTGACAGGCATTATTAAAACACTGGTGTAACAGCTTACCAAACTATTTATCTATCTCCACTCCTTCTACAAAGCTGTAAATTCTTTACAAGAAATTATTGCTACTGAAAAATACATATAAAGCCCTTACCCAACTCTGCTCATCTGCTAGGTTCACATTCACAATTTTTCTATTGTTTGCAACAGAAGTCACACTATCATCTTTGAGCAGACAGCAAGCAGTCTTCAAAAACAGCCTTTTCCAAGACCTTATTTGGTTATCCTACAAAAACTTTAGGTACCTTTTGAAAGTTAATAGTCACTTACGGGAACAAATGTTTGGAGTGAGCTTTGTCAGCTTTTTATCTATGCCTTCCAGGACAGACAGGGCTTAAAAAATTAAGAATCTTTGTATACTATAATTGGGTTTTGTGAGGAATACACAACTCAATACTGTTAGGACCCAATAACTTTTATTTTTGTTTTAAATCAGCTGCAATATAAAACCAACAGACCCTGAGACAGTGGCCACTTTAAGCCAGGCTTCATCACTGCACCATGACCTGCCCAGCAGACTGGAACAGCCATGTTCTGCTGAGATACCCCTTGCAAAATTGCTTCCTAAAGCCAGGTGCACCTGTGCTTTTGTAGGCTTTGCTTCCTTTAAACAGCAAACTCACTGAAGGATAACATAAATCTTCCATTTTAGCCCACACTATGCTAGCTTTCTGGAATGCATCTCTAAATTACAGACTTTGTTTCAAAAACTGGAAGGGGCAAATAACTTTCAGATCATTTGCAGCTGTAACAACTGATATAATCACTTTTTCTGAGGAAAAAAAGATCTATTTTTTTAAAAAATGACACATATCATTCTTAAATAATTAATTGGCACAAAGGCATAGAAACAAGATTTTAATTAAATGAGACCTGGCATGGTCAGAAGTGCAGGTAGTGACACACAGGGCAAGGATGAGAGGGATTTCTTTTGCTGTTAATCTGTATTTGAAGTTTCAAAGTGATACAGACTTCATTCCAGTTCTGGCAAACACACTGAATCAATTATATGTAGGCAAAAACATCTACAGGACCTGAAATGCTAGATGTGCTATTTGCTCCAAGCCGTTAAAACTACTGCCCCAACAGATCTCAGCTCTGCATAAATGCACTTCAAGAGGTTAAAATTCCACTCTGTTTCAGTGCTTCTGTCTTCCAGTCAGGAAAGCACTGTGATATTGACCTTCTCCAGCTACCTTCATACACATGAGCACTCCCTGCCCGCATGTGCTGACCCAGTTTCCACTAATTTCAGCAGTATTTCTGCTCCTGTGTAATAAGTACCTCTTCAACAGAGACTCCTTCAGAAGAAACCAAATCAACCAAAGCTCCTTTTGCATAACCTACCAAGCAGTTGTAAGTTACTGGCTACTGGATGAAGATGACAGACTAATCTGAACCTGTGACCTCTGAAGGACCTACACTCCTCCATTAACCACCCCCTGATAACCAAGTTGACCAATTTTTTGTAAAAGCACATACATGCACTAAAAGCATGGTAAAGGGAAAAATCTAGGTTACTTGAACAGAAAAGCACATACTGAATTGGAAATACTTTCACTGATGTATTATTTCCACGGTGCAAAATTCCTACTTACTGCTTTACAGAAAACACTTAACACAAGGGGTTTTTTTGTTTTGGTTTTGTTTGAGTTTTTCTCCCTTGAAGAATTCAGACGATAATCAGCACTGAAAGCTAAAATCTATGCAAACATTAATTGGATTTAATGAATGCACAATGGTAAGAATTTGATTTAGGGAAGTACATTCCAAAAAACTTTTAGTATAAAAGATGATGCTAAACAAACACTGTAACAGCTGATGGAAGGAGTATTGGTGATTGATAAAACCACATACTTGACACACTGATATACTTAACACTTCAGTCAGTAAACAATATGCTTACAGAGGATAGTTAGCAAGGTATCAGTGTGTCAATGAGTGAGAGATATTTTACAGATTAGAAAACACAGACATTAAAAAGACCTTGAAAACCAAATTTTAAATATATGACCTTTGTTTACCTTTCCCAATAAGAGTTCTTATGCATCAGTTTTCTTGCATGGCTAGGAAGAGATACTTTACTGTGAGGGTGGTGAGGCACTGGAACAGGTTGTCCAGAGAAGCTGTGGATGCCCCAGTCCTGGGAGTGTTCAAGGCCAGGGTGGATGGGGCTCTGAGCTACCTGGTCCAGAGGAAGGTGTCCCTGCCCATGGCAGGAGGGTTGGAACTAGATGGTTCTTAAGTTCCTTCCAATCCAAACATGATTCTCCTTTGCAGAATCCCATTTGTGCCAGGCATTCAATTCAAGTTTAAGAACTTGTACTACACCACCAAAAACCTCACAACATAAACACTACTAATAGTTTATGCACCCAGTTTCTGGCAGAAGTCTTGAAAATGAAATGGCCACACCATATAGCAATAATTTTAATAATGAACATAAATATTATCCAAATCCAGGGAAAGTCAACGGAGTTATTTCCACTGACTCAGCTATGTATCAAATCTTATGTGCACAACTAGTGGACAAAACCAAAAGAAATAAAGACAGGAAAAAAACTAATGCACACTTAGTATTATGTTACTAATGTTTAAAAGCCACTCACTTGTGGAAAAAAAAAAAAGGAATTTCTTTTTCCTCTTTTCATGTGCTTAAATTAAAATAATGATCTATCATAATCAGTGAGCAACCATTAATAATAAAAGCTCCATGCTGAAAACAACTAAGAGCTTACCCTTTACTCACACATAATTTTGATACAGGTATACTAAATGCAGCCGCCAAAGTCTACTTACATAGATGTTTTGCTTGTATTTGATTGCCAGTTTACTTGTATTTGAATATCAATTTGCAAGCTAATTAGAGAACATTGCTTAGCCCATTACAGGAAAATAGTGCTCCACCATTAACTGCAGTGCTATCTCACTAATCCCTTTAAAGACTGGCTTCAAACACCATCTTCATCTCCATTCAAAACAATTAGTGTACATTTATTTCACATTTTAAACTGCAGCGAATCAAATTTTTAAACACTTTAACAGACTGCAATACTATTTTGATAGCTTTTATGTTATAAATTGTGCTTTTAGGGATTCTAACTTTCCTATTTAAGAGAATGTTAAACTGGAACACACAGAGGGCCTTAAATAATTCCCCCTCTCTACAACCTGAGAGGCATATGCCATTAACTTTCAAAACCAAACAAAATCTACTTCTAAAAAACAGTGCAGTGCGCAAGAAAGAGCTGCAGGCAAGCAGACATGATCATAATATTTGCCACTACTCACAGGTCTGCCAAAACACAGCAGACAGTAAAAACAGAAGGGTGAAAAAAATCAAAATGGGCCAGTTTCTGAGCTCTGCAGGCAGCTCAGAGGAGGAGGAGATGCACCTGAGCCGTGCTGTGCTGCTCCTCTGCCCAGAGCATCAGTGCCTACAAGCAGGCAAAGAGCTGCAGCCAGCAGGGTGAGGGAAGGCAGCCGTGGGCAGTGCTGGGTGCCCTGGCTCCCCAGGATTATCTGCAGCCAGGCTGGCAGGTTAATGGGATTGCTCACTGTCATCTGCAACCCAGCTAAGAACCGTCGGCACACTCCACTGCTGCGGCTGGGTACTGCTGGGATGCAGCAGGCATCAAGGGCAAGGGATGGCAGGGCACTGATCCTCAGCTGCCCAATCCTGCAATATATTAGAACAGCAGGAAGAAAGCACTGCAGAGAGAAAAGAGGGTGGGGAAAAAAAACTAACAGATAATCTAACACAGTGGAGTTTCATTCAGTTACAACCTCCTTTTATCTCATCACCATAAACACACCTCTTTTCTCATTAATTTATCCCCTTTTCCACAGCAGATTCCAGCAAATCAACAACTAACCTGACCCAGAACAGAATTAGCCCACCAGACAAAGCAGGAACAGTTTTGTGATGAATCATCTTGTTGATCAAACTCACTCCTCCTGCAGCCCCATCATTGTGATGCATTTGCAACAATTAGAAAGATTTACATTTTGGGTATAGCCTTTCCTAGCTTTACTTAAGGCTAGTGTTTTCATATGCACTTAAACTGCACATCTATACACACAAGGTGAGAAAAAATGAAAAAAATACTGGTGGTACCAAATCGCCTGTAACAAGAAGCAGCAGTGGGTTTTAGTATCACTTCATAGACGCTGATGGACCCTTAGTGCTCAAACTCAATGTTGCCTCCAAAACAGAGGACAGGTCATGATGTGCAGCTGTAGGTACTTTGGCTAACCTCATGTCTTGGCTATAAGATCAGTTTATCCTCAAAAGGCTCTTCCTTGTGCATGTTCTGATCTTGGCTGAGTACTCAGATAATTACGTTTTTTAGCATAAATTGCACAAAAAATGGAAGATGTGGGACACCATGCTACCATTTTAGTGTCAAGAAGGCCTGGTGGTTTCTCTTAGAAAAGCTTCTCAGCACTACGTGCTCACTTATTTCATACTGGTGAGCTCTACTGGGTACTCAGTACTCAGCATTTCCTCCAGGCTGGGTATTGGACGCCCACGACTACCTCAAATTGCATGTCATGAGAAATATGAAAGTATTCCAAGATACTGTCCTTTCCATCTTTGGTTGCTTCTGCCTCCTCTTCCAACTAATAGGAAGTTTCTCTGCTCCATCTAGGGTTGTGGTGAACCCGTGCTTTCCCTTCCCCCTTGAATGACACCAAGGGCTCATACCTCCACCCATTATCCATCATCCTTCATCACATGGATTTTTCTGCTTCCATCCTTTTCCCAGCCTCAGCTCCATTTTGCACTCCAGTGTTTCACTCCATTTATCCCCCAACATTATTTTCCCTGCCCTCTGGAGGACACATCAACCATTGAGGGCATATGGAGACGAGTAGAAAACCATCTGTGCTGCATTAAATTGGAAAGATTTAAAGGGTATCAAAGGCCAGTTGCTCATTCTACAGTCTAATTAGAAGATAATAGCAAGTCCAGTAAATTTCCTTTCCATCCAAAATCTGACCCTGTTTCTTTGCACCTTCCTTCTGCTCCTTTTTCCTGAGTTTAGCAAGGCTGGCTCTGATGCCTAGGACATGTTGTGAAAGCTTGGAAGTGACCCCTTCCAAAAGTTATTATTTCCAGAATAAAAAAATGCCCTCACATTGAGTGTCCCAAGTTCAACCAAAAGCAATAAATCTGTGTCACTGCATTCGACCAAAACCAGAGCAGTTCAAACTGTACTTGGGATTTGCTGGACTGACACCCAAGTCTTCAACGCAGTAGTATTTGATTTAATGTGGTCTTTAAGTGTTTAAATACTAGAGGAGTTTTTCTGTATGTAGTATGGTAACATACAGGTTTTGCAGTAAAGGAAGTTTCCTGTAATATCATTTCAGTAGGATGCTCTCATGAATTTGTCTTCCAGATTGTTAGAAAAATGACATGCCAACAGAAGATGTACTGTAGTCCTAAGTGACAATTTGAACTTCTAATTATAAATACCATTTTCTCACATTATGCATGCTAACAAAGAAGGCCTCACCTGAGTTCCTGCTCCATGTATTCCATATACTTATGTACCACATAAAGAAACATTTTTTTTTCATGCTGCTCTTGCATGAAGCAACTTTCTTCTGTGACTAAATAAATCACCCATTCCTGAGGGCACCTTTGCCTACTGGGGAGGTTTTCTGCACAGCTTTGCAGCCACCATTCCTCTCAGCCTTCCCTAGAGCACTGGTCAGCATTGAAGAACACTCTAACTACAAGGATTCCAGGAAAAATCATGGCCCCTTGGGAACCAAAGCCAGATGGTATTGCTTAAAATTGAACTAAGGCTACACTAAATGGTGTTAGAAAGACTATAATGTTAGACTCAGCTTCAAAGGGCAGAAAGAAACATCCCTTTTGCCATCCTTCACTGAGCCATGCTCAGAGCTTACTGAGGCAGCTAACAATTCTGCTGTTGTAATTCAGATTTCTGCACACAGAAAGGACACTACATTTGAGACCCTCACAAGTAACCAGCTGAATATAGGAAAAGGGAATAAGTACTAATTAATTCAGTGCATTCCAAGTAAATGCACTACAGACAGAAATTTCTATCTGAACTGGACTAATTAACTAAGATAGTAATTTACAGATCCCAGAACGCTGCAATCATTCAAGATTTCTGTAATTTCTCTGTAGGTGTATTTTTCTCTGTATCAAGATGGAGTTATAAGAGTCCATAGGAAACACAGAAGCAGTGCTCCCTTTCTGGGGAATAAGGGAGAATCATGTTTCCTCTTTGGAAAAACTGGACTGAGTAATTTATTTAGGATTTTACTACAAACCATATTTGTACCTGTATTACAAATATTCCATGAAAAGTAAAAATTTTGTTTAGTACATTTTCTTAAGATTTTTTTAGAATTCCTTCTTATCTAGAACTCAAGTGATAAATTCTTTGATACTGGATATACAAACTGATTCACATACTACATACAACAGCTTTACAGTCCACCAAAGGATAAGAAAATTATGTTTCTGAAATCTTAGTCTTTTGTACACATTCATCACTACATTTCATTATTTATGCTTATTCTCTGTTTATATGTATGTAACATTCAACATACAAGCTTGAAATGAGATGATACCAACTTATAGTCAGTAGTTTATTACTCAAAAGTAAAATTAGATATCACATACAAGTCAGACAAAAAACGCAAAAAGGAACCACCATTCAAACAGGTATGTTACCACTGTTCAGCAAGGTGAATATATGCTATATATACTCTAGGATATAATCCACGTGTAAGTACTTGGTAAAAGCGAATATGGAAATAATCTCAAGAAAAGCAGTCCCTTGCTTCAGCAGAAGAAAGCTCTAATTTTCAGGGGACAAGTATCTAAGAATAGATTAAGAGCTTGGTACATGAATAGACAACTGGCATCACAAAACAGGTACTAAGCGAAAGCAAACAGAAGCAGCTCTTTCAATTCAGGATAGCAAGCTCAAAACTGACACAGGAAAATTTAGGATGCTGTGGGGTATGGAAGAAGTACAAACAGCAAAACTGTTTGAGAAAAAAAGATGAAAAGGATTAAAAAGCCAAGAAACCAAGAACTGGAATGCAACTGGAACATACAATAAAACAACAAGGCACAGCATCACCAAGTAACAGCAATAGAATTTACTCTGCCTCTCACAGAAGGGGGCAATACTAAACTTACCAAATCTTAAGGAGAACTGAGGGAGGAAAATAACCACAGAAGCTTCTGGAAAAAAAAAAATTCACTCCCACTAAGCCTTAAAAGAGTAACTAGAAGAGGCTGGTAAGTTGTAGTGTTTTTTTCCTTCCTTTTTTCCCTTTTTTTTTTTTTTTTTTTTTTTTTTTTTTGCAAGAGGGGGCAGGGTGAAGAGTACAGGAAAATAGTTTCATAAAACAATACATTTGGGAAGAATTGAAACAACTTTTCCCCAGCTTGCCAGCAGCTCATAGAGAGACCCCATCCATCTGAGATTCTCTGGCTGTCTGCCTGGAAGGAACTTGTCAATTTGCCTTTTTGCTTAAGGCAAGGAGACTTCAAACAAAGTGGTTACCATTTTCTTTTTTTTTTTATAGAAGAAAAAGACCAAAAATTTTTTTTCTGGGTAAAGACTAATTTCCCTCTTTGAAAATATTCTTCTAAGAACACTTTCCTTTGCTCTGCAATGTGTCTTAAAAGATGTGCTGCTGTCTTTAATTTTAAGCATTATGACTTTTTAAAAAGGAATTTTATTCTTAGCTGATGATAGACATTTGTGTATGTAGAATAATAAAACTACACTAGCAACAAAGTCAAGTAGCTCCACCTGGGACAGATAATATCCATTATCTGTCTGAATACCCTTCACTACATCATGAAGAAATGTCAAGTTACTCTTAAACACCAGGCCATGACTATGGGCCACACTCCCAACAACAACAGATTTCTGGACTGAGACCAATAGGTATTTTCAACAGTAAGCTACAAAATAACTCTGTGGGAATGCAAAAATCAAGTTTTGTCACTCAGTTTGGAAGCACCAAAACAAACGTTGTTTTCTAATCATTTCAGTGCTAGAGGAGAGAAGACAGCAGGGACAACATAGCTCTGTTTAAGCCTACAAGGTCATTCAGAAAAAAAGTCTAAAGGAGTGGGAGTGAAAGTCTACCCCAGATAAACTGGCTAACTCCGTTCATTTTATGGTTTCATGAGCACTTGGTACCAGGCTCAAAGAGGAGGGAAGGCATAAGCGTGCCTTTTTTGGCAGAGCTGATGCTTACTCTGACTTAAATGGCTCACGAAACTGCAGTGTTAATCATCCACAATCTTATCTCTGTGATCAACACCAAAACATTTTTTTTCTTTATCACTGTGCAATGAAAAGACCTCAGAAATATTTTATAGCTACACAGCGTTCGAAGAAATGGTTTAGGAATGAATTCGCTTATCAGAAAACTAAAACCATACATTTAGTAACAGGACAGACAATGCTAAAATAGCATCTCTGAAAGATAAGAAACTGCTACAATAATTATCAGAGTAAGAATCTCTAAGAAATGATTCTGCAAACCATTCAAGTAACCTTTCCAGGTGAATGATTTTAGCTGCAAACACTTTATTTGTATCTTAAAATTTGCAGGATATAGAACAAAGATTAGATAAACATGCTGGACATATCAAACTGCCACAAGTACTTTTCCCTGGATGAACTACAAAAATGTGATAAAACCAGTGCAAGTAAGGGCATTTAATATATTAAATGGAACTCCTTAGCCTCTTGACTTAACTTCTTCTTCTCTGAATACTACATCTTATTTATGGCTCTCCAAACAGTTATCACATTTTATTTACAGAAACCAGTCATAAGTACTGTGCCTTAAATTTGGGTTAGATATCTACTTCTATTAGGTGATAACTGAAGACTTATTTGCATATTACTTATTTTCTTTTTTAAATGTTGGAGGACTTAAGTCCTAAAAAATTCAAAGTGTATTACATTTTAAAAGAGCTCAAATAATCCATGGTTTTATTACTAAGATAATTTTCAGCAATGAATCAAGTTTCTCTTAATTCTGCTTCTAAAATTATTATTTTTTTTCTCCCTTTACAGAAATTAAGGTAGTAGTTCTGAGCTCACCCAGTTCCTTGGTAAAAATCACTGCAATTTCAATGAAGCTGCTGCTATCAAGTGAAACACGTCAAACATAGTAAACAAATTCAGTATTAGGCCTATAGGACTCAAATGTATCTTGAAGTCAGACTTGCCAGACATTGCACAAGACAAATGGCAAGGTATCAACTTCAAAGAGTCTCCAAGGCTATGACCAGTGAAGTCTGCTCCAGAGGAACACGGGACCCTGGGGCACTGGTGACACTGTGCCAGAAGGAGGCAACAGGGGACAGTCTATATGGTGCAGGTTACCTCCCACACAGCTCAGGCACAGTCTACCAAAGGAGCAGTTCCCAACTTCTGTGACTTCTCAACTAGAATCATCTTTTCCATTTCTTCATCCTGAAACCAAAGGCAGCAAGGGCACCTCTCTTTCTCTTTTTCTCCCCCCCCCCCCCCCCTTAAAAAATGTAGTGGGTTTTTTTTTTCCCTTTTCCAATTAAAGTTACTCTGATTATACATTGCTCCACCAATTTTTCACATACAGGGGACAACTGAACACCTGGCTAACAACAGAATGTGTAGTTACCTCTCATGCCTTCATGCACAAAAGGAAAAAATAAGTAGATGCTGTTATAACATCCTAACCATATGAATGAACGAAGTCATTATGAATTATTCTTAAATGCAATGGGAACAAGTCCTTCCCCCTGTCAAGAACAAGCACCACCTGAACACCAGCTGAAAAAAAAAAACCCTCTTCAAAAAACATACAGTAGTGTAGTGCAAGAAAATGTCTTATAATAGTGTTTTAAAAGCCAGATATCCTATGTTACTGTAGCAACTGGAATGCAGAGACCAACAAGTCATACGGTAACTCTAATTTTATTTAAGTTTTGGTAAGACAGAAGCCAAAGAACTTAAAAGAAGTCTGTCCCCCAATGTACTAGACAAAACAAAATAAACAAGGCAGGTGGTAAACATACATTTGTTGGTAACATTTGTTGGGGCAGTATTTTAAGAAGCAACTTGTCAAGAAAGTATCAAGTAAGGGTCAAATTAGTCTGCCGATATCTGAGATGTCCACGAAGCCTCTGTGCTGGTGGTATCAATGCATAGAACCAAAGAAAAAGAAAGCCTTCAACTCTAAAACATACAGAAACTAGTCTAAATAGCCACAGCAACACTGCGAGGTTATCCAGGGAGAAAATCAGAAGCACCAAAACCCAAACAGAACATAATCTGGTGACAGATTACTATTAAAAGACATTTTTTAAAAAAAAATCTTTCTAGGAATCAGCAACAAAAGGAGGTCTAGGAAGAACCTCCATCATTTATCCAATGTGAGTGGAAACACAGGGACAAAGGATGAGGAAAAGGCTGAGGTACTTAGTGCCTTCTTTACCTCAGTCCAGTAGTAAAAAACCAGTTGCTCCCTGGGTACCCTGCCCCTGAGCTAGATGACTGGAACAAGGAGCAGAGCAAAGCTCCCATAACACAAGGAGAAATATTCAGTGAACTGCTGCATCACTTAGACACACGCAAGTCTATGGAGACAGATAGGATCCACACAAGGGTACTGAGAGAGCTGGCAGAAGTGCTCAGCAAGCCTCTTTCCATCATTTATCAGCAGTCCTGGATAATCAGGCAGGTCACAGTTGACCAGAGGTGAGTAAACTGGATGCATAGCTACAAGAAACTGGAAGGAGGATCTGCACAACTACAGGTCTGTCAGCCTGACCTAGGGGCTGGGGAAGGACATGGAGTAGATCACCCTGAGTGCCACCATGCAGCACACACGGGAAAAACAGGCGATCAGGCCCAGCCACCCTGAGTTCATGAAAGGCAGGTGCTGCTTGATTGACCTCATCTCCTGTGATGACAGTGTGACCCACTTAGTGGATGAGTGGAAGGCTGTAGATGTTGTCCACCAAGACTTCAGAAAAGCCTCTGACACTGATTACTACAGTATTCCCCTGGAGAAACTGCCTGCCCATGGCTTGGATAGGTGCAGTGTTCACTGGGTAAAAACCCAAAAGTTGTCTGGACAGCCAGGCCCAGGGAGTGGTGGAGAATGGAGTCACATCCAGGTGGCAACTGACCACCAGTGGTGTTCCCCAGGGCTCAGAGTTGGGGCCAGTCCTGTTTAATATCTTTACTGATGATTGGGATGAGGAGATTAAGTGCATCTCAGTTGGGCAGCAACGCTCATGTGCTGGAGAGCAGCAAGATAATACAGAGGATCAGTGAGCCAAGGCCAATTGTGTGACCTTACTGTTCCCTACCACTATCTGAAAGCAGGTTGCCATGAGGTGGGGGTCGGTCATTTCTTCCAGAAACAAGTGATAGGACAAGAATAAATGGCATCACCTTCCATCAGGGAGGTTGAGACTGGATATTAGGAAGAATTTCTTCAGCAAAAGGGTTGGCAAGCATTGGAACAGGCTCCCCAGGAAATTGTTGGAGTTACCATCTCAGGAGGTACTTAAAGGACATACAAATGTAGTGCTCAGGGACATAGTTTAGTGGTAAACTTGGCAGTGCTGGATTAATGGATGGACTTTATGGTTTTAGAGGTCCTTTCCAACTTAAATAATTCCATGCATTTAGATAGGCGAGGCAGCTGAGATCAGAATCAGGCACATGATTATCCCTAGGAAGCAAATGTCATGCAACTATACTTAACTCCCAGCATCATCTGAATATAGTTTAATAACCAGAAAATAGGCTTTTGACAACAATAGTATTTCAAAATGACAGTGTAATTAAATTTAAGTCAAAACTATGCAATGATGGACTGTATGTTTATGTGTAACCAGCAAATTATATGCTTTTAAGCATGTCAAAATTTTCAAAAGAATTAACCACTGCAGTAATTCAGTTGAGGAAACGGTGGTAGGAAAAAGGCTCCCCCAGGTCATTTTTCAACCAGCTGATATGATGTGATACATACTGTTTGCCTCATACAGTGTTTCCAATTCCTACTTCCCTAAAATGCTATGCATTTTAATACCATTCAAGGACAAACCAATAGTCATGCTTCACTCACTTCTGAGAAGCAAGAGAAGGGACTGTGGGACTGGGATGAATAATGAGACAGGAAGTCAGTTTGTCATCCTACATTACTAGCTCGGACTCAGTTAAAACTAATCAGACATTATCATCAGGTTTGCATGAGCAATGACAACAGACAATTAGTGTCCAGTCTACTGTGGTTCCTAACTGGTGGGAAAAGGCAAAAACTGCAGAAACAGCCTTGATTCCATAGAGAGTAGAGAGAACTTTCACAGGACAGCGTAGATCTCAAAACCTGCGTGATCTCCATTTCAAGAGGAACTGATGGTATGACAGTTAACCTGTAACCAAGATCTGGTGGTTTGAAGGCAGCACCTTTGGAAAGCATGTGGCTGCTGTGCTCTACATCTCTGTTTCTGCCCCCTGTCTGTGTTTGTTCATCATATACCAAGGAACTCTCATGCTGATGTCTATTACAGGAATCTATAGGAGAGCCATCTATTAACTCCCACTTGGTGGGAAAATGAGGAATAGTCTCTTCCCTCTTTATTATTTTCTCAATTGGCAGAACATTTACTCCAATACATAAATTTCTAAGCCATCGTTTAATAAAAGAAAAGTCTGTGCTGGTAGAATATACTTTCTTGAAACTGAACAGAGAAAGCTTTAATAACTCAAGTTTAAATACACTAAAGCTAATCAATTCATCCTGCATTCAAGTTTCCATTATACTTCTAAGAAAGTACAAAACAGGTCTGTAAAACATAATTAACGAGAGACTGCTACATACAGCATGTAAAATCAAGACTACAGCTTTTACTTCATTTGTTTTGCAGACTCATTAGAATTTTTTTCATTTAAATGTCTCAAACTGTGTAGCCAAATTTATACGTGAAAGAAAAAACAAATTAAATTAAATTAGTCCTTATTTAAGCTGTATTTGAAACAGTCTAACACTGATGTTCTTAGTTCCACAATTTCCAAATTAGATTTAAAAAATTATGTTAGCGGTTCAGAAAACAGACAAATTAATGCAGATTTTTAAAAAATGTTTTACTTCTGCAGACTTGTACACTGAAACTTAACTGGCTGGGAAATCTAGGAAGCATTCTGAGCATCTGCCTCTGTGTCCTACTCTATCCCTGCAAAATAGAGACACAAAAACGAAGAGTGAATTGAATTCCCAACCTGGACAAGCCTGGCCAGGCGTACTGACTGCAGGGCATCCCTGGCGGAGGAAAGGGCTTGTGCTCATGGAGCACGAGGCCAGCAGGTCATCCCCAGCCTGGGCACTGTGCCATTCAGATGCAGGTAGGTGCCAGGGTGAGAGAGCAGAGCTCTGTCCCTGAGACAGCCCTGGCACAGCTCCTTACAGAGCCTGCAGCGCTGCAGTCACCACTCAGGGGCTCACAGACAGCCACTCTCTCTCTCCTGTTGCTGCCTGTCCCATTATTTGCTTTCCACTGGTGTCTTTCCTCAGATTGCCACAGAAAAGCAGTAAGGGAATTATCTCTGCATTAACACCAGCACTAGCACTGGGTGTAAGTGCAGCTCTTCTATGAGAAGTAAAGCAGAAATGAGATTTTCTTTACCTCCTCACACACAGACAGGCTCTAAGTATAGACTAATGGCATACATATTGTTCTTACTACATATTTGTAGTAAGAAACATCAGTGTAAAATGCTGCGCTGAGAATTAGAGGAAAATGGGAAGTTTTGCAACACTCAGTGTTTTCAAATTACAGTCAGAGGTGCATGTGCTTCCACTAATGCCAACAGATTTTCCAAGTCCTATGAGTGTGACCAAGAAATAATCACAGAGCAGCTGATGTTGTTTCCTCCAAGAATTTGTGTCTTATTTAAGGATGAAAATGCTCCAGAGTGACTTATGTTTACACTAGAAGAAACAAAAAAGTTCAAAATACGTTTTCTAACAATACCATTGAGAAGAGGCTGTCCTCCATGTACACTCCTTGACACTACTGCACTGTGAACATCTTCAGGAAATCCAGTCTTGCATGACGTATCTTCACAGGTTGCTTTTATCGGTGCCTGAAACACAAGATAAAATGTATGTAGTACCTGCAACTCACATTCAGCAGAGAAACATTCCAGCTGGCACATACTCCACTTTGCTGCTGTCTTGTACAAGCAGAATCTTTGTTCCTGAATGATTGCAATTAGGACCGCGAGGGCAAAGGGTTAATCTTTCTGATAACTGGAATGGAAGGAACAAATCCCACTTGTCTGGTAAGATCTAAATAATACACCATCTTGATTCTTCTGACAACTGAACATTTGCACTAAACCAGACATCTAGACTGAAGGGGAACCACAAAGGGAACAAAAACATTCCTTCCTCTGGAAATAAATGTTGCACAAAACACATAGTCAACTTTTTCACAGCCAGATGACTTGAAAAGGTTCACTTCAACCACTGGTGTAAAATGCTTTATGTTGACTATTTCTATGTGAGGCTGCACCATAACAAGTAAACTAAGACAAAATGTTACATTTGCAGTAACTTAACAGAACTTACATTTGTGTTAGTGTTCAAACAGATACCATATAAAGCCGAATGTTTCCAGTGCAATCTCCTATTTCAAAGGGACATTAAGTTAAAAGGAGAGTAGCTCATTAAATTTGCACAATGGAAGAGCTGAGCCACTGAAACTGTTTGTTCTCTTACTTATTAAAAAAAATTTACCCTCAAATCACATTCTTAAAAGAGCTTCATAAATGCCTTTCTATTAAGAAATATAATACAGCATTTGGAACCTTGTTTGTTCTATAGTCTTCCATATTCAGAAGATACTTCCAGTGGAAAAGCTATTTTCCAGGACAGTTTGTTGCCTATTCAGAAAAAAAAAAATCCCAAACCCAAACATTTTCTGAGGCAAAAGACTAAGATTTCTTTTCACTGGATTGGTTTTGTCTCATTTCAGTACTGCACAAGACAATGGCCCACCTTACATGTGTCTACATGACCGTACATTGGCAAAACCCCGTCACACTGTACACAGCAGAGAGGGCAGCTCCCATTCCAGCCTTGGCTGAGATATATCCAAGAAATCGTGACAGCCCTGGCACAACCTCCAACACATGCCAAACAAAGGCCTATCCACATGCATGCTCAGATGTAGTATATGGTCCTGGACAGCACAAGCAACTGTGCAATTATATCATACCTAAATCTGATCAACACTTAAATTAGATTTTCCTGTTTGCTTTCCCAGATGGGCTTCCATCAAGCAGACCTACTCAAGGCCATGTAAGCATGTCTGCATACACTTGCAAAGAAAGCCCTACAGGAAAAAATAAAAAAGGGAGGGAGAAAGAGGAGATGATGGTGTTATACCCATTCACCATAGTAACCTCAGGGAAAGAGTATTAAAGCAGAGGTGGGACAGGAGCACCCCAAACGACAAGGGTTTCCTCAGGGAAAAGGACCTAGGCAGAAGAGTAATCCCTCCACTGACAAACGTGGCCAAACACAGCATGTCAACCCCTGTTGTAACAGTTTTATCACTAATACAAGGAGGCATTTGTAACCCACTGCATTGCATTTACACCAATAGCATCCTAACTGTGCAGCTTCAACACTGACGCTAGCAAAAACAAAATTAGAATTTACTAACTTGCAAGTTAATGCACTATCCCAGTATGCACTCAGTAAAAGAGAGAACTTGTAATTATCAAGTTTCAGATTAACTTAAACTGTTGTGGTTTAAGATCTACATGGGTATCTCACCTGTGTACAATTGCTTATGTGGTTTAATGTCTATATGGAGACCCTAAAGAGAAAGCAAAATAAGCAACAGTTTAGCTGCCACAGAACTATGTTCCCTACAAAACTGGAACCAGGATCTGTAGCTATGTGCCAAAAGTCTATTTACATATTGAGTTTTTAAGATAAAAAGATGGCAAAAAATAACTAAAATTTCAATCAGCCAGTTTCCTCAGCTTTAGAACTCAAATCACAGGTTAGATAAGGTTTCCGTAATTTGAAAGGAAAACAGTAAGACTCATTTAAACTACTGTACAAAAGGTGACTTCAAAGTAATGTGGTGGAAAAGGAAATAGAAATCTTTCACGGCATCTCTGAAACAAAAAGGTACTTGGTGGGCAGCTGAGGAGATAGCAGGATTTTCAACAAGACTGCAGCAATGTATTTGGTAATCTTTCAGCCTTTCCAGTAATCTATATGTACTAAACAGTTCTTATAAACTGAAACAATGCCCACTGAAACAAAGGCTGGGGAGCATGAATAGAGAGCTTTTTATATTCTTTCATTTGCAGCCATCAATTTTATCCAGAAACAAAAGACTGTACTCTGCTCTCCAAAAACAGCCCTTTGTAAAGATTGTTTCAGAATAAAAACACAAGGGAAGGAAGAATTCAGATTTTCAGCAATTCTTAATCGCCCTATGTTAAGCATTCTGAATTAAGCAGAAGTTGCAACTTCAGACACACTGGGTCACATCAAGTTCAGCCTAAGAGTACTGCCAGACTTAAACCATTTTAACTCTAAGAAAAGAAGGATGCTGAAATATTTTTATCCCCTTATCTGGGGCAAAACGCAAAAGCTAGTGAAGATTATGGGACACATTATTATAATTTACAGGATTTTGTGTGATTAGTACAATCCCCAAGACACTTTCAAATTTAAGATAATATTACTTGTACATTCATCTGCAGGACACTTTAAAAAAACCTCATCTTTTAAGACAGAAGCAATTACCTTAGCTTGTACCCACATAAAACCTGCTCAGTGGAGTCACAAAGCTTTGAACAAGCTCAGCACTTGGAAAATTCTCCTCTCAAGTACTAACAGACGTCGCAACAGCAAAATAAAGTTACTTCTAAAGAACTATTCTGCTTTCCTCATCCTTTATGACTTGTTTAACCATTTTTAACTGCTAAATGAGTGATAGGCATTACTATCTCCAGATGCTAGAGAGATAGTCACACATGGTATCAGATCATGCATATAAACTCAGTACTGTAGATCTCAGATTAAATGCAACAGGAAAACAGCAATTATAAAGCAACATGATGTAAATTAGAAGTCTTCTGTCAAAACTGTTAATCAATTAAAAGAATTCACCATTTTGATATAGTTAGGCAGTTAAGCCTGCAGTTTTGACACCCTGCTCCTCTGTTACTTTAGTTTCATCTTTAGATATGAAATCTGTGGTTTAATTCCAAAGTGGTGTTCCAGCTCGATTTAAAAAAAAAAAAAACAAACAAAAAACACAACAAAAAAAACCCCAAACAAAAAATACCATAACAACCTGTTTACAATCTCAACCGTATAATTCTAAGGGATTTGCATTTACATCTTTTTCTAAATACCACCAGTAAAAAAGTCTTCCAAAAATACAGGCTTCAAAGTTTTTAAAAGTTTCTAACTGAAACAGTAATTGAGCCAGGCAGAATTTCTTCTTTCTTTCTAATATTGACAGATCTGGACTCAAAACCAATTTCCATTGTTTCCAAAAAGTAGACACATTTAAACTTCCAAATATCTGGAAATATTCATTTAAAGAAATATGTATTTCAAAATGTAATCTCACCACTTCCTCTGCATATGCCATATACCACTGGAGTTCAGTAGTAGCTATGAACAGTAGCTGAAATATTCAAGTCTCTTGTACTTTGCATCTACATGTACTACAACACAAGATTTCTTAACAGCAATTGTACCAAAATGCACAGCAAGTTGTTTCTGGAAGACTGCTTTCTTTTATAATCACTGTAACTTAGTCCCAAAGGAAAAGAAGCCTAGGTAGTAAAATGAGAAACAAAGCCTTATGTATCAAAGAAAATATCATACTATACAATATAATTGAACATAGTACAGTTACCAGTTGCCAAGACTATCCAATTCAGAAGATATTATTGTGTGAAGTTCAAAACAATGTCTGACATAATTATATGTATGATGAAGCATGAATGGGGTATTTTGAGCTCTTCCTCCCTAATAACCAACATTAATTTACAACTACCACAGTAATATTCAACTTAAGCACAGATCGCAGAAACATTTGTGCCTGTGCTTAAAGACTGGGTGTTTCTTCATTAATTTAAAAGCCAGGATGATACCCAATACTCACTTGCAACTTAGGTTGCAACTCTAGAGACTGTTCTGTCCATTTTTAGTTTTGTGGACAGACATTACCTGACACAATGGGATATGCTGTACAAGGTGGTATTATTTAGTAACGAGTTTCTACTTACTGTCATAAGGCATAAGAAAGATACCCTGGGTGATAGAAACATCTCAGAAAAGCTTTAGATACCGGAATTCAAAATGTTCAGCAACTTTCTTAAATCTCCAACTTGCTGCAAACAAAGCTGACAACAGTTTATGCTCTCACAGTACTCAGTACTTCAGCAAATTTAGTCAAGTACAATTTGTTTTCAACCATAGAGTGCAACTAGAGAAAAAGAAAAGTGCCTTTCATTCAAATTGTTCTGGAAGCCAAAAGCTTCCAAAGTGGGTGCCAGGCCACATCCTCCCAGAGGTCATTCAGTTACACCAGAAAGGGTTTTCCTTATACCATCTTCACTTCTAATCAGTGCTCTATTTCATGAACCACAAGATTTTAGATCAAAAAATCCAATTTCTTAAATGAACACTTACAGCTCTCAAGCACCTTCTTCAAGTTAACAGAATCTGTAACTTTTATGCTCCTATCTGGTTTAAAGTAACTTGCCTTAAACCACCAAAGGTTCATAGAATCATACAATGCCTTGAGTTGGAAGGGGCCATGTAGGTCATCTATTTCCATCCTTCCTGCCCATAGGCAGGGACATCTTCCACTAAACCAGTGGGGCTTGCTCAAAGCCCCATCCAACCTGGCCTTGAACACTTCAAGGGATGGGACATCTACAACTTCTCTGGCCAACTGGTTCCGCTGCCTTACCATCACCTCCCAGTAAAGAGTAACTAATCTCAACCTACTGTTTTTCAGTTTGTAGCTATTCTTACTTGTCCTATCTCTACATGCCCATGTAAAAAGAGTCTCCCTCTCCGATCATGTCCAGCCTCTCATCCACCAGCACGACCAAGCCCCGCTCTGCATCTGTTCATCCCCCAGCTTTACAAACCATGTTCACAGCCTACCCTGTTAACCCCCAATGAGAGACAATACTCATTTGCTTTATTAAAAATTGAGACAATTATTTAGTGTACCCCACATAGCTCAAAGCCATGATCCAACTTTGGACTTTCCTCCTCCCTCAACTAGGAGAACATGGGAGTGGCTGCATCTTCCATAACACATGGTTCTTCAGATAAGCTGCAGCAATTTCTGTATGTGTAAGCTTTAATAATTGTTTTAATAATAACTAAAAAAATTGGTCCTGTATTTGACCATACATTCCAATTTCTCTACAAGAAATGACCTGTCTCTGATCTGATAATAGCCATTGTATTGTTCACACTGAACATCTCAGCCCATAAAACTGCTGCTATTCCATACAGGAGGATGTTTTCTTCTGACCTTTGGGGAGGCCTTGCAAGGCCTCTTTGGGGGGATAACAAAATTTTAACTATGTCTTCAGCTGCTGGGTGATAATTATATGCTAATTATAAGAAATGGGAGAGTCTCTAGAGGAGTCTGTTGGTAAAAATATATTTTTTAAATATGTCAAGGAGTGCCTAGAGGAGAGGATAAAAGCGCCTTTTGGAAACATGGTATTTAATTAAATATACGAATACTGACTAAAACCAAATACTTTAAGTGAAATGCTGAAAAGATTTGGCAGTGAATTACCTTCCATCTTGGAAGCTGCTGATACTGTATCTGTTTTCATAAGCCATTTAAAAATAGAAAGCCTAATTTCCCTTCTTTATTCAGACAGAGCTCCCATGATCTTTCAACAAGAAGTGCAGGATCAAATCAAACGAATCACACACACTTGGATTATACACCTCTCAAGGTGAACAGCAACATGGTCCAACACCCAGGTGAAAAAGGTCCCTCTCAGCTCACTCGCAAACTACAAATGCACTTGAGAAAAATACAGATCTTCCTTAAGCTCATCCTACAATAATGTATATTCCTTTCCTCTCAGGATTCACCTCACTGTATGCCACTGTTGACCAAATGAGTGAGTCTCAGTTCAGTGGTAGGTCAGAAGAGCTTTACCACTGCTCCTGCAAAGGATGTCAAGTATTCTTTTTGCCTTCACTACTGTCCACCCAAAGTCTGGACAATGCTCTCAGCACATGGTGAGACTCTTGGGGATGGTGCTGTGCATGGCCAGGAGCTGAACTCAATGATCCTTGTGGGATCATCATCTTATTCTCTGATCTGTCTCACTGAACCTTACACACAACTGGTGCCACTGGGTTAATGGAGGCACACAGGCTACTCTGTAAGGCCACTACAGGTTCTTCCTACCTTTTATAACAAAAATTTAAAATAAAAATTCCAGGGAACATTAAAGATTACACAGCCTTTGGGAATGGACTTGTGCTTTGTGTATGTACATTGTCCAAAACAAGTTATGCTCTCATCCTAATGTGCAGGTAACTACTGAAACTATTCCAAGCTTTCTGAACTTTCCTGTTAACCTAAAAAGCACTTAAAAACCAATGAGAAACAGAAAGAGAGTTTAACTGGCAAATTATTCTGTTAAGCAGGAAAAGCCATTCAAAAATTCCTGTTCATTACCACATGACAAAGCCGTTACACAATACTGTCTGTATTGAGTAAAAATAACTTTACTCACAGCTTCCTCAAGCTATTTTTAAATATAAACATGCAATTCTGTCACAACTAAATTGTCTCATGTGTCAGTGTTCAGTTATTAAAAGAAGTAATAAATTACATTATTGATATAAAAGCATCAATGAAACCAAGTAAGATAGAACATGACAAGGTTCTTCCAATGACGTTTCTGGGAGGTCCTCCAACTTCTAGAAACAGAAAGGAAAATAGCAGGGAGTTTTTGAATTACACACTTTCGACTAGCTGTAGTTCAAAAATATGGTAATTCTGGGCAATATTTTAAAAGCTGGTATCATAAAACTATATATTCATCTTTCCAGCACACTGAGCTGTATGCCTAGGTAGCAGTACTACTCTACTGAGAAGAGAGAGAGAGCAGTAAAAGGCTCTCTAGAAAACGCAATTTATTAAAAATACATTGATTGACAACATGAGAATATATGCCTTCTGGTACATAAGCAGAACATGCATTTCTGAGCTTGCTACAGTATCTGCCCAGATAATTCTGCGTATTAAAAAAATTCTGATTATCCCCTGTTCTGTCAACCAATGACTTAAATTCAAAAAACTCACTGAATTACACAACCTTATCTGTCCTATAACAGATGTGAAAATGAGTTTTTAAAAAAGTATTTTAACAAAATATATTTAAATAATATATTCAGTCAAAGAAATTCAGCTCTGCAATTACCTGAATTTTCAGGATGTGTCAGTGGTATCACTATCACCTGGACCAGACATATAAGGATTGAAGAGCTCTCTGCTGCAATACCCTGCCACATTGAACTTTTCCAATGGAGTCTTGGAAGACAAAACAAAACCAGAACACAAAGATCTACATCCAAAAGGGCTGAGGTACAGCATGTAACTACCCTGGTCAGGGGCTTATGAATGTGCTATAAAATGCATTCAATTCACTACATTCAGTCTACTTTGAAAGGAGTTAATCGTGTTGGAGTCTGTTAATGGAGACGTTTATCAGAGACACTATAAAACTCGTGCTCATACAGATAAAAAAAAAATAAATCTATGGCACAGGTATATTGTGAAAGACGGAAGATTCACCCACAATAGGGGATCTTGCTTGTTTCTGCACAAAACAGTGTTAATATCCCTCACCCCAATTCTGCCAGAGACTACTGTTGCTGGGGGTAATTACTAGAGGAATAGAGCTGGCAAGAAATGCCATTGCCTTATTCTCAGCTGAGGCAACTTAACAGGAGTGTCATTTAGGGTAGTAGCTCTATCACCTGGATACATTCACTAAGACTGGAATAAGACCAAAATTGCCTACAGAGGGTAATAACTTACGTCCTCTGTCATCATAATTAGAATTCAAACCAGACACCTAAGCTCAAAAGGCCCCAAACCTGCTCTATTGTTTACTTACTTTTGATTTAGAAACAGACAACATCAACGTAGTGATTCAATCAGCTTATATTTAAAAAAAAAAAAATCCCTTTTTTAGCACTTTATTTCTTATTTCTGTTCCGGTTTATTTCTAACAGTAGTTTCATTCCCGTAAACTCATACTAGGTTTCCCATTCCTTCGTTGGATTGGAATCGCTGTTTTAGCCAGAAAAACAAGACTCACTCCTTGCACCCTCTCTTCCATCAGGGTTTTTTTCATGTAATACTCCTAGACCCATACTGATAGGCTAACCAGCAAAATAGTGCAGTTTTCATTCCCTTCTTTCTTGTGCAAGTTACCTACTGCCAAAACTCTTAAACTGTATTTCCTGTACATAAACAACGTCCATAGATCTGCCCTTAAAATCTGGCTGCAGTTGCAATCTTTCAAGTAATTCCACAATAACAGCTTTTCTACACCACTAATGAGTAACAAACTGATTATTAACTCTAGAAAATAAAGGCAAATAGATGCTGTGTAGCAGAGAGGAAAAACTTAGTGAAAAGGTCCAACATTTCAGAAGAACACGATACAAATAACCTCCAAAAGTAGTAGGTATACAAACCAAAAGTAGTAGGTATGACAACAGGGGAAAAAAGTTAGCACTGCACCTAGCTGGTGAAGGTTCTTGCAGTATGCTTGATGGAATGAAGGGGGGAGGAAAAAAGAGCTCTTAAAATGAAAGTGTTGTACAGACACAGGTCTATAAATCTGATTTCATACCCAAGTTCCAATTTTGTTACACACTATTAAAAATCAACCCTAACCTGATTTAATGGACACCCAAACAAGGGGGAAATTGGATTCCCCAACCATAACGTGCCAGTGACACTGAGTGATACATAAAAGCAACACGGCTAGTTCCTGTCCTTAATTCATAGCCTGTGCTTCAATTTCAAACACGCCTTGGGTAGGGGAAAAAAGAAAAAAAAAAAAAAAGAAAAGAAGATGGAATAAAAGCTTACTGCAGATTTTGTGCTTTAAAGATTTATTGAGATAGGAAGACTAAACACAACTGAAAGCACATACAGTAAACAGCACATAAGGACTTAAAAAAAACACACACACGAAAAAACCAACACAACAACAGCCGGTAAGTGGCACACACAAGTTTCTGAACAGGGTGTATGCTATCACATGCAGCCGCTCATGCTCAGCCGGACACTCCCGTGTCACGCCAGCCACCCTGCCTCGCCTCCTCCTAGGAACCCAAGGGAAAATCCCCGGCTGCCGTGGAGCAGCGTTTCAGCACCTCGCTCGCCTGGTGCAAGTCATCAGCCCCTGAGAGCGCCTCAGAAACTCCGTGAAGGATTCAACTGCCCGGGGACCCCGTGAGGGGACAGGAGCGTCAGAGAGACGGAGAAGCGGATAGGAGCCGGGAGGCCGGGCGCGCTCCTCCCGCCCCGGTGCGGCGGAGGCGGCGGGGCCGCACCATGGACAGTGGCTGCGCCCGCCGCC
>JANPWX010000043.1:6490483-6513834 GCA_024734555.1 Trochalopteron elliotii | reverse complement strand
CTAGCTCATGGGCAGCGATGCAGCGGAGGGAGAGAGAGCGGGGGGCGGAGGATGGGTGAAACTCAGCTCTGGGTCAGCCTGCTTGTCTCTCTGCCGAGCCCCCTCCGCGGTGCAGAGGGTGGGCAGGGAAGAGGAGGAGGAGGATGGGCGAACAAAAGGCTGGGAGATAAGAAAGAAGTAGTCGCTGCTGGTGCTGCGAGGCCGGTGCGGCGGCGGCTCCCTTCGGCTGGCAGCCTTCCCCGCGCCTGGATCGTGCCCGCCTCGCTCCTCCCGCCGGTGCCCCCCAGCGAGCTCGGGCAGGCGGCTCCTCTCAGCGCCTCAGCCCTGGCACGCCAGCACCGCCGCTCCGCCGGCCCCAGCCCTGCTGCATGCTCGCCCCGCACTTTCTCTCTCCTTCTTTCTTCTCCTCCCTCCACCCCTCCCCCTGCAGGCAAAGCCCTCCGCCGAAGCACAATGATAACAATACCCCAGCAGCCTCTGCCTGCCGTGCGCCTGTCTACGCGCTCGCCCGGTGCCTGCCTGCCTGTCTGCTGCTGGCAGCTCCCTCTCCGCCTCCCGTCGCTCCCTGCCGGCCGCACGGCCAATGGGAACGGCACGGCACAGTGAGCGCCGGGGAAATTCGCCGCTGTGCCTGCGAGTAGTGCTGCCCCTCCTCGGTCCCCGGAGAGCGGGCGCTGAGGGCAGCGGGACAGGCGCCAGCGCCCGTTGACCCTGCAACGCCAACAGCTAAAGAGCGGTGGAACGAAATAAATTCCAACCCACACACTTGGTGCACCGCAATGGTTTGGGGGCCGAGAACTTTCTGGGGAAGGAGGGACCCTTCCCCTCCGTGCTCGATAGGGGACAGTCGGTGCAGCGAGAAGCTGCGGGGGCGCCGCTGGTGCCCAGCCCGGGGGCCGTGGGACGGCCCTGCCCGCCGCCCGGTGCTGGCGGATCGGCAAGTTCCGCTCAGCTGTTACTGCTTAGCTTTACCCCCTTTTTTTTTCTGTTTTTTTTTTTCCCTTTTCTTTTTCCCTTAGCCACCTTCCCTCCCCCTCATTCCGTATTTCTTTGTCTAAACTACCTGCTGAATTTTATTAGCAAATATTTTCAAAAGCTTGGCTGGGTCCGCAGTCCGCGGGTCCAAAAATGTCAGCGTGCGCAACGGAGCTGGGCAGTGCTACTGAGCGAATAGTTACAGAAGCAAGTACCAAGTGCTGGGTCATTTGCGGAGCTGGTACGGATTTTCGCTCGCCCGCAATCGGCAAAGTTGTTTTGTGTCTATGCATCAGAGCTTTTCATCCTGGGACATAGTAAAGGGAGAATTCGTAGGCATTGGCCCCTAAGCGATCTCATGAAGTGTTCATTCAAAATGGTGCATTATTTATTTTAAAGCATCTTTACACCTGAACTTGCAAGAAAAATACTCTTCCCAACCCCCCCCCCCCCCCCCATCCTTTAGAAAATAATGTCAAACCGTCATGCTTAATGTTTTGAAAAGAAACAGCGGATTTGCCTTTATATTTTTGTCGGGGAAAGGCGGGGTAAGTACGTGCTTTTACGATGCTGGTTTCATTAGCCTGGGAATTGAAAATAGCGGTCACTGGTGAGCTGCGGTGCAGCTGCGCACCCGAGGCTGGGGAGAGGGAGAAGAGGCCGCGGGGGCGATGCGCGCCTGCCCGTGCCTGTGCCTGCAGCCGGAGCCGCAGCCGCGCCGCCCGCCGCCTCCGCGGGGCAGAGCAGAGCCCGGGCACCGGGCGAGCCAGACACCACCTGCAAGGCTTAAACACCAAATGAGACTCAGCCGAGCAGAGGCGGCCTCAGCTAGCAAAACAGCCCCCTCGCCGCCCCCCTTACTTCCCGCGCCCTCTTTAAAGTTGTAGCCCGTGCAATTGTACCGATCCCGAGAGTTGTGAAGAACAAAGAGAAGGAAACTACGGCTGGTCATGAGTTTCTGGATTAAAATTTAGCCAAATACTGAGGGAAAGTAAGCAAGAAGGGCACAGCTGATGTTTATATCCTGCTACAAGGACGAGTTTCCCGGTTTTGTACCTGATGGATCATGTACTCGGTCTTTTTAGCTATTCTAAAAATAAATGCTTGGATTTGCTATTGAAACAGTAACTTTCCCTGAGTAATAGATTCCTGTTGTATTTTCTGATAGGCAGGCAAAATATTAGCATTTGCTAATGGCTGTATTTGAGCATTTATTCACTTTTACAAGTCTTTTACAGAATGCAAAACTCACATTATAAACTACTCCATAAACCAGCTGTCCAATGAGAATAATTACCTGTCACCTAAATGAGCCTGGCCCCTCACATCCTTCAACCCATCCATCCCTAAAGGCCTGAAAAACTAAAGGCTCTGCAGCATATCTGGAAAGTTACCAGATCTGAGCCCTGGCTGATGCTTCTTATGGTTCTACTGATGCCTTTAAATTTGCTTGGCAGGATTAGTAACACTGGCAGAAAAATTGCTCTCACCAACATCATTTTACTGAATCTACTCTCCTTGAGCAAGTTAGAATCAAGCAGTGGGCTTCTCTAATTTACTTAAAACCAAAAATTTCCTCTGGCTCATAGTTCCCTACTTCTGGGTATTGTGATAAAGAGATAAGAGATTAGGGTTGGGTAGTACCTCTTGAGGTATAATCTCTGCTCCACATCTCTTTATGGTGAGAGGCATTCATTTGAGAGAGCAGAGCAGAGGAGAAACTTGTGCGTTGCTTCCAAACACAAATGACTCCTCAGGGAATCCTTAATCTGTAGCATAAACCCAAGTGAACATTTTTTATATTTTTTTTCCCCGCAGAAATAATCTAGCATTAAGTAGGCATAGCTGGAAATTCAGGTAGTACTGCTGCTAGGATGAGATCGTCAGCTTTTTTCATTTATATCATGCAAAAGCCAGCAAGCTGGCAATTTCTGGCCAAGATTCAAACAAGTGATTTAAAACTCAAAGGATTGACCTCCTAATTCAGCCTCAGATTGCATTTATGAGTGTGTTTTAACTAGTATGAAAATAGTGGACACAAGTTAATGTTCAAGCTAGGAGATCTCAAGGGCTTCCAGAAAAACCTTGTTAAAATTCCATGATTGAGTTGAAGAGAGGATTAGGGTAATTCCCATGTTAGTCATGGAGTTGAGTCTCTCTTTCAACTTGTCCAAATTAATTTTCATTCCTAAGGTTCATAAAAATCCTGTAAAAAAAATTGAATGCTTTCAATTTGGAACATACTAGATTGCTCATGGCTTTAAATGTTTTGGAAAAGGAGATCCTTTCCCTTGTGGGTCTGTTCTTACATTTAATCTGCCAGGTACCGCCACTACTACTCCTCTCCTCAATTCAAATTATGCAAATTAAGTACTTTACTGAGAGTTTAAGCCCTTATCTGACATTTATGCATGTGATTTTAGCAAGTTGAGTTACACTGCACACATGCATACCCCTGTTCCTATGTCTAAGTATTTACAAGATGGAAGCGTAGATGCATTGAGCCAAAGTACTAAGGGCCTATTAGTTTTTGCCCAGTTTTCTTGTATTCTTGTATTCTATATGAAGAAATACTTTTATTTGTTAAAAAAACCCGAAACCAAATCACACAAGGAATGGGTCTGAGGGCATCCAGTGTTTATTAATAAGTTCTATCACAATAGTGGAAAAAGCAGTGAATGTTTTTTACTGTGACATAAAGGCTGCACACACCATCAGCTAATCCAGATAAATTCTCCTAACAGAAGAAGGAAGCAGGACTAACAAAAACAACAAAATCCAAGTTTTTTAAACAGTGGTTTTTAACTTGGATTCTGTTGCCATCCTAAGACTCCAGATTTGAGTAGTCTATGACAGGCGATGGGGAAAAAGCATATTTGTATATTCTGTGTAGCAACTTCATGCATGTGAAATTCCTAAGGGGAGGGAGATTTTTCTGAATAGTAAGACTGTTACTTGTTGACACCACATGAAAATGATTTATTGCTTTAGGAAGTAAATAATCATGTATGGCCAAGAAGAATGCAGTTTTATATAGATATAGCATCAAGTGGGAAAGAAAACTGAGTGGCACTGATACTAAAACAGCTTAAATATTTTAAAAATTAGAATAATTTAAATGTTGTTGTTAGTGCTGCTGTCTTTAACTTCAGTAAAATAAGTATGACACTGAATTATTTGGTCTGAGTGTTCGGTGTTTTTAATTTGCATTTTCATGTTGATCATCTGTGTGAACTAAAACCCCAGTAAGTTCTAACTGTCATTTTATTTAGGGACATATTCCCAGAAAGTGGAGAAAAAAGGTGATCTTAGCAGTAAGTAATATTTCTTTGACTGTATCTGGCAATTTCTTACAGAACTTTGAACAGTTTATTCTGGTGGGCTTTTCTGGTCCTATCATTACTCAAGATGCATAGCTCTACATGTTTTTCCAGTTTTTTCTTACATCAAGGCAGTGAAAGACATGAAAAGGTAACTACAGCTGCAGCATTAGTGTGCTGTTATGCTCACATTTGAAAATCAGCTGGGTTAGGATAGAAGAATGTAGCATATGGCAGATCTGTTTCTGCTGTAGCAAGCCTCAGCAGCATTCATCTCTTTTTATTGAGATATACATCCGTGTGTGTGTGTGTATACACACACGCATATATATATATGATTTGTAGAGAAGGATTTTTTTTTCTTTTCCCTTTTCTGGTAGCAAAATTGTATCTGTCATCATAGTTATATTTCTGTTAATTGCTAATGAATTTTGTAAAGGATTTCTCTACGGAGAAGAAGCTGAGCATATGTAATCCAGATGTGATACAATATATTTGCATATTGTGTAATTGGCTTCATGTTTATACCCTTAGTGTGAAGATCTGGGATCAACATATTCAAGCAGATTGCTTATGTTTCATTCTTCCAGGAATCTCATTCAGCATCACTGCCCACTGCCTTCAAGCTGTTTAGCATGGAGAGTTTCTATTGAAAATCAAGATAGAGACCTTCTGATCAGTATAGCATCTCTATTCAGTGGGATATCTTAAAAAAAAAAATATTTTCCAGAACAAGGCTTTAATCATATGGTGTGAGAAAGGATGATCGACTTGTAACTGATGATCGACTGAAAGGATGATGACTTCTAACAAGGGCATATGATGATTTCTAATCTCCACAACAGAAAGTTTTAGTTTCACAGAGCTGCTTCATATTGATTAGGCCAGTAGGAAGAGGTGGACTTGCTTCTTAAAAAGCTAGCTTCAGTGAATACTTTGTTATTATTATTTATGAAGTATTTCCTTTTTTTTTTTTTTAATGTCTTTCCAATTATATCAAATAATAATTTTATTGTCTTGGGATCAAAAGTCTTGATTTTTTTTTCTGATTTATGCAGCCTGCAGAGTCCCAGACTCCCTCTTAAGCTATAACCAGAATTCACTGGTGTGAATGAAGCTGTTGACTTCTCTGAAGAGGTATGTATGTAACACCTACAAAAAAGAGACAGAAATATCCAAAACATAAATCCTACTATTCCTGACTTCTTGCTAATAAAAACTAAGAAACTGTAACCCTAGTTGTTTGGAGTAAACCAGCATAGACAAATAAAAAATTAATTTAATGACATTTTAATAATTTGCTTTAATAAAATTGTAAGAGCTGTCATGTGGATTGTCACTTTCATTATTAAATAGAATTTTTAAAACCTATATTTAGATATGCCTAATATTTTCTATCACCAAATCTTAATTTCATTTACTGTAGTATTTTCTTTATTTTAGTTAGTAAATTTTAATTCTCTGTTTCAAGCCAAATACTTTTTGAAAACTTCAGAAAAATTCTTTGTCCTTTTAGAATAGAGATCAGGGAAAATTAATAATTTTACTTTTGTTGAAAAGTTCTTGTTGCCATCTCAGATATTTTACTCCAGGCTCTGAAACAGAGGGCTTAACTTTGGGAGGAGCATGATCCTTACATTAAAGTTGTGCCTTTTTCAATTGCTGTTAAAGTGGGTCAAAATCTGGCGTTTTTACGGATCTGAAAATGATGTTGTTATAGTTCAGAAGAGTTTCACAGCCATATCCCCTGACAGATCCATCTGCATCCAATATACCTCCTATTCCCCCAACAACTGCTGCTTTGCAAAAATTCTGCAAACAAGCCATCTACATAGAACAAGTCAGTGTCCTTTATTTTGAGAATGAACAAGATGCTCTGGAATTTCCAATACTTCCTGTTGGATGAAACACAGGAGAGTTGGTAGGGGCTGTCTATATCCGTGAGTTTGTTGCTTCTGTTTCAGACAATGTTCTCAAAAATTGCAGAGGGATTCAGGAAGTTTAGAACAGAAAGTTAGGGAATTGTGGATTCAAGCATGTGAAAAATTATTTTTATCAACAAGTATATTAATAATAGTAGGTCTCTTATTAAAAGTATTTATGATTTGTCTGCAAAAATTCAGTCCATGTTAAAATTAGAAATGCAGTGAAGTAGCCATGGAGAAATATTTTACATACTTGCAGAGAAATCTGATGATTTAAAAAAAATCCTCCTACTTTTTGAATCATTTTACATTAGTAGGACTCAAAAATGGCTTTCATCTTTAAAACAAAGTTTTGCAGATCTTCTATAATATTTTACAGCAATGCAAGCCTAAATCATCCCCAAATGCTATCTGAATTTACATGACTGGATCATTAACCTGAACTTTAGGAAGTCTCCAAAGATTAATTTATAGGGGAAGAGTATTCTCCCTTGGTTACATTAGACCCCTGGCATCCTAGAGACTTGGGGTTTTGTCCTCACAGTGCCAGGTATGTCCTGTGAAAAGTCTGATCTCTGCAGGCACAGCTGTGTCTGCAACTTCAAACAGAACAAAACAAAAAGACAAAAATAGGAGCTTTCTCCTGTGGTGCTGTGGTTTGCTGCTCTTAACAGCTGCCCACCTTGTTTCTTCCCAAGAGGTCTCCATTCTCAGAGCTGAGGGGAACATGTGCTTGTACCCCTCTTCATCCCTTTGTTGGTTCAGATGCTTCAGCAGCGACATGAGCTGAACAGCTGAGGAGTGCCCCCAGGTAGCTGCCAGGCAGTAATTGGAAAATGGCATAAATGGCATGGTGACTCTGAGGCCACAGAGCGGGAGGGTTGTTTGAATTAAGGTGTTAACAACTGTCATGGCAAGATGAGACAGGGCTCCTTTGTCAAAGCCCTAAATCTGCGTTCTTCCTGCTTATAAACACCCCTCTGCTGCTTCTCACCTCAGGATCAATGGGAGTTCCTGAGGGCTTGTCATATTTGAAAGTTGGTCCATTTTTTCCCCCCAGAGTCTCAAAGTATTTAGGAGTTGAAATTAAGGATTTTTTTTTCTAACTATAGCCCTAAGTTATTTTCTGTGTTAAAGATCACGATTCAGTACATGTGCAGATTCTGAAAACAACTAACTCGCTAACCAAAACAATCTATTACTTTAGTTCTTTGGTTTTAAAATAAAATCTCTTTTTCTCCACTGCTAATGGATCACAGTCATTTTTTTATATATTTTTTGAATTCAGAAGGGGCCATTTTAATAATTTATTTTGACTTCATCAAAGCACAGGCTTAAAAATATTACCTAGTAGTTTTCCTACAAAGGCCAAGAACTTGTGCAGAGCAAGGGGATGTTTTTGAGGCAGACACAGCAGCTTCAATTGGCGTGACAGAATCCAGTGCAAGTCTTGCTAGTTATATTTTCCTAGTGAAATGCAGTTCTTCTGTGGGAAGTCCTACTTCACAAGTCAGGGACAGACACTTTTTCCACCTAGGCCTTTCTTTGAACCACTGTGGAGAGGGTGCAGCATGAGCTGCTGCTACAGCCTCGTCTATTCACAGTTCCTGAGCTGCAGGCAGCAGCAGGGAGCTCAGCACGGACTAAACACCCAAGTGTTCACTTTGATTTGCAAAAGGATTTTGTGTCCAGTGCTGAGCTTTGTGCTACTGCAGTGCTACCTACGTTGCACCACGGCTATTGCATAGCCCAGGATAGTTTTTGGAGAAAAACAAATAAATACTGAAAATGCCTCACAAGGTTTGTAGCCAGGCGTTCTTTATGCATGCATGTGATTTGCCTTAAAATTGTTACTTTGGAAATGTTATGTATCCTAGATTAAATGAAGAAAAGTATAGGCTGTCTTTTGACATAATATTACATAAAACATTTCTAAAGAAGTTGCTGTCTAAACTAGACATTTATTCTTTTCTAGAAAGAAATCTGATTTTCATTTAAAAATTGCTGGTGTTGGAAAGTCTAATGTTGCCTGTACTAAGTTCTTCCGGTGGTTACCCTTCTCTTTAAAAATGCCAGCGATTAATGTCATGGAATTATAGAATGGTTTAGGTTGGAAAGGACCTTAAAGGTCATCTAGTTTCAACACCTTTGCAGTGGTCAGGGACACCTTTCACTAAACCAGATTGTTCAGAGCTCCATCCAGCCTGGCCTTAAACCTTTCCAGGGAAGTAATGAGTAAGCTACGTTTCTCTAATTTGTGTAATTTCTAGGCATTCACTCTTGTTGCTTTTTTCAGCACTGAAAGAGTTAACTTTTTCATGTGTCTTTTTACTGTATTGGAACAGACCAGTTACCTTTGATAAGATGAAGCTTTTCCTCATTAAGCTAACTAAATCAAAGTCTTTGAGTATTTCATTAAATACATAGTTCCCAATAATTTAATAAAAGCCCCAGTTCTTCCCTGACCTTCTAATTTTTAACATGCTGCTTGAAATACTGGTACTAGAACTGCGTGCTGTATTTTACCACCAGCTGTAGTAATTTGAAAAATAGAAGTAATACATGTACCAGACTCCTACTCAGTGCTCCCATGTTAGCAGATATAGTGATCACATTAACCCTTGCGTCACACCCTTGCTTTGGTTACTGGATGACCCCCCATCAGAACCAGTTTCCCAGAATAATATCCTTTGCTCAGAAACACACCCTTCAGTATTTGCTCTCGGGCCAGGAAGAGCCCTCATTTTCCTTTGCGCTGAAGCTCTTGTAAATACATTCTTTGCAGTTCCACTCCTGGCAGTCTTCCACTTCCATCCCACGCTCATCACTTTATATCTTTCCGTATTCTCTCCTGACACTGATTTGGAGTCATCATGACCAGATTGCCTTTGCAAATAAATATCCTTGGGAAGCCAGGAGTGCTGATAAATAATGTTGAGTTTCTGTACCATTAAAGCAGCCATGTCCCCTTTGATTCTTTTTGAACATATCATAAGCTTCTGAGGAGAAAAATGTGTAATCCCACCTGGAGATGAGTCAGTAAACTGTAAACATATACAAGGCATTCAGAACTAGTGATGAAATCCCTCCAAATATGGGTCCTTGTGTCAATAGCTCAGAAATGGCAACAAAAGAACTGAAGAATGAGAAGGAAAGAAAAGAACTGATGATGATGGTGAATGTACCACAGTTGTGAGGAGTCTGGATCTTAGTTGTGTCAAACCAAAGAATTATGTAGAGTTTAGTTATCCATCAAAACCACAGTTGATATGATCCTTGGCTATAACTTTGCATTGTATGCACTAAATTACAGGCCTTGGATTGGCTTGGAGATTTGTTTGTGCATATTACTTTGCCTCACATCTGTTCCTTCCCAGTGCTGTTACTTCCCTAGAGTCAGGGCCCTGTATAAACACCATAAACTTCAGCCTGGACTGGAGCAACATATAACTTTTGGAAAGGTTAATTCTTCCAGTGGCTTTTTCACATTTTGCATACACATCCATATTGTGACTCAGCACTTCTGCTCACAGGACTGGCTCATCTCGAGGAGTGCTAGGGAAACAAAAGTCTGGCAGTACTCTTCTACTGGAGACAGTATTTTAATAGGATCATAGAACTGTTTAAGTCTGATTGAGGATTCAGTCAGTCCTGATAAAGATATTAAACATGACTGGCCCCAGCTCTGAGTCCAGCTGCCAGCTGGATGTGACTCCATTCTCCACCACTCCCTGGGCTTGGCCATCCGGACAACTTTTGGGTTTTTACCCAGTGAACACTGCACCTATCCAAGCCATGGGCAGGCAGTTTCTCCAGGGGAATACTGTAGTAATCAGTGTCAGAGGCTTTTCTAAAGTCTTGATGGACAACATCTACAGCCTTCCACTCATCCACTAAGTGGGTCCCACTGTCATCACAGGAGATGAGGTCAATCAAGCAGCACCTGCCTTTCATGAACTCAGGGTGGCTGGGCCTGATCGCCTGTTTTTCCCGTGTGTGCTGCATGGTGGCACTCAGGGTGATCTACTCCATAACATAAAGAGCCAAAATCACATTACAGAGAAAATTCAGACACGTAGGACATTGAAAACTGCTTGGCCTTAAACAGCTATTGCAAAATGCTATTAATTTTACAGTGTATTTGATAATTATTTGCAGATATAATAAAAAAGAGTTGAAAACTAAGGGCACAGACTCCAAGGAAGAGCAGCTGGAATGCATCTATGGTTGAGAGTAAGATGAGGAAAAGATCATGATAAAGAGCATCCTTGTTCATCTTTTGAGTTTATCCATTGTCTATTTTGAGTAAGATCCTTCTATATCTCAGGAAATTCTTATCTCTGGGTAACTTCCCCAAAAGTAAAAAGAGATTTGAGGGCAGTAGCAACCCTTAAATTGAGGGCTGTTTTTTAGGGGTTTTATTTGCCTAGCCCCTAGTCTAACACATTCCTGGTTGAACAACCTGCTGCTGTCACAGAAACTTTAGGAAGAAGAAAATAATTTCAAACATAGTTCAGCCTCTCAAGGGATGTCAAACTAGGCTAAGGTAGAAGAGTAGCTGGGAATGGCCCCCCAAAAACTGTGGGGGTGGTGGGAAAGGGGAAAAGAGTTGTTTTATGATGTTGGCACTGATATTATGGAGAGGGTTCTCCAAGTTCCTGGGATGTTTTTGTCCTGCTGCTGCTTGCATAAAGGGGGTACCTCTTCTCCATTGAGAAGCAGAGATCTCTACAGGGAAAAAAAGAAGAAAAGATCTCTATGGGGGATTATTATATTTGCTCTAAGAGAGCCATAAAAAGACTACTGAGAAGCAAATAGCTGCTTATACTAGGACCAAGGGATCAAACTGGATAAAAAGAGCCAGGAAGGGGTCAAAATGAAGAAAATGAGTGGAAAAATTACCCCAATGGAAATCTTCAGCAAAAGGCTGGGCAGCATGGCCCCAAGCTTTGCTGCTGTCACTCTGGGGAGCACCTTTTTAAGCATTGGCCATGGGACCTTCCCACAGCAATCACTTAATCCTGCTTTCCTTCCTTCTGAATAAAACAGTTCTTTCCACATATCCTTGGGAAAAATTCAGCATTTAACCATAAGTGGGCCAAAAGCATTCTCCAATTTTAAGCTAAGCAAAATTAAGCAAAACTTTATCTTTTGCTGTCTGTGGAACACATAGAAAGCACCTTATGCTGGGAAACTGAAAATAAATCAGATATTCCCAAGTGAAGGATGAATTATCAGCAACATTAATATCTAGATTATCCAGAGAACAGATTTGCCTTTGGACACTGTTGAAGATGAATTCCAGTTCCTGGCATTGTTGATGTTTCCACATTAATATTAGGGGACCTTCCTTAATAACTGATGAGGCCCTGTGGCAACGTGAAAAAAAATTTTTCTCCTGTAGATGAAGATTTTGAAAGATGAAGGCTTGAAACCTTGTAAATGTTAGCCGTATGCATCCCCCTAATGGATGTGTAGTGGAATCAGGAGTGGAGTCCTAATGGAATCAGGAATGCAACTATACAATGCAATTCATAGGGAGCCTGTTGCTCCTCTTTCATGAGCCAGATGATCATGACATCTGAAGGTACACAATACTGCACAGTGGTATCCATCTGCTATAAAATTTCTGTTGCAAAGGCACAGCCTAGTTGTATAAATAAGATTTATATTCACAGCATTATTCAAGATTCCATCCAGTGTCCTGAAAGCAATTCAAAAACAGAAATAGCGAAAGTGTTGGATATCAAAAAAACAAGGAGACTGTAAGTCTGAGTCAAAATTTGAAATTATTTTCTTCATGAACTATCCTGCACTGAGAAAAAAACCCCACAACAACCCAAGCATATAGGACAGAGATATGTGGTGGAATATCATACCATGGTGCATTTTCTCAGAGTAACACATTTGAAAGAATAGTTAATATTAAAATAGTCTCATTACAGTGAGACTACTCTAAGCTGGTGCCTAAAGTGACCCATCTGGGTTTGATTTTGCTAAATTGCTGTGCTGAAACTGATTTATGGTTTTTTATTGACCATTTTGTGTATGGTCAATTACAGGTGCAGCCTCAGAAAGGTGCATGTGAAACATTTCTTCAGATGATTTTTACTTGCTATAGTTTGCTAAAACCTGTACCAGGAAGTATTATTATAGTACTAAGAAAGTTTATTGTATTGACTGTGTGGCTCTCCCCTGGCTCATTCTTTTCTAAAAACTGGGCACAGCCCCATAAACCACAGAAGTACAGAATCAAGATTAGAATTAACCTCAGTGCCACTCAGTGAGATCATTTAAGCAGTTGGAGTCAGCGTGGTTTTACACCAATTAAGTACTGTTACAAGGCAAAATCCCATTGACTAGAATTATGTCAGTGTTTAGTGCAAAATAATGTGCATTATTCTAGCTATATGAAGTCATGATGGAGTATTGTGCCAATACATTTTAAGAACACTTTGCACAATCCTAGCAAAAAAATTAAATATTGCCAGTGTCAGCTGAAGGACAGCATTCATTTTCTTGATGTCATGCTGGGTATGAAGAGAACACCTAATGCAAAATATTGAATATGATATCAATGAAGGATTTTGTTTGTTTCAAACCAAAAGGAAATGAAATAATAATACTGTTACCATGAGACACTCCACCCAGGTAATGATTCATTGAAATCCAAAGTGAAAAAAAAAAGACCAAAACCAAACACTTTTCCCTCCCTCCCCTACCCCAAAAAAAAGCTTACTTAGAAAAAAAAACAAACAAAAAAACCAAAACAAAACAGAAGCCAAAACCATTTAGTCTCTGTTTGTGTTGGATGGAAGAACCAGAACTAGAACTCTGGCCAGCCAATACAGTCATCTATCTACACAATCATAATAGTTTTATAGATCTCTAACTGTGTAATGATCAGTTCTTTTTTTATTGGTGGAGAAGTGCATGGAAAAGAGATGAAGATACCTCCTTAGTCCTTACAGAGCAAATAAATTTTAAAATAAATTCCCTAAAAGAAAAAAAAATATTGTGTTATGCTAAAGGCATTAAACAATATCTTTTTAAGTGTCTTGCCAACAGTTTGAACATGAAACTAACAAAACTACTCCTGTAATCACCATAAAAATTAATAACCTTGAAGCTGGGAAGGTCTCAGAGCCTTGAATAATGAAATTCCATTCCATATAATGGAATTTGTACCTCCATTACATTGTTATCTTAGTGAACATTTTTTTTCAATTGGTAATACTCTATTATGAAAGCTTTAAGTTTCCTTATGTGTTAAATCAGGCACTGTATGGAGGAAAAAAAATCAGAGTTTTTAAATCCCCTGGAAATTAGGCACTGAGATTGCAGTTTCTTTGACTCACAGAAGAAGCCTACTGTTAGGATGAACTGGCTAATAAAATCCACAAGTCACCAGAAAAAAAGGACCAGTGAGTATTTTGAGCATTTACAAAATGGTCACATTTGAACTATGCTGCTCCTTGGTGAAGCTCAAGTAACATTTACTGCTAGGAGTGGGTCCATGGACTTCTATTAAATTTCTTCCTTAAATTTGTCACAACCTGAGGATCTCCTATTTAGTGCTTACTACAGGGAACGAACAGTGTTCCCTCTACTGTACTTCATTATAGTTACCCTTAAGATGCTCCTTCACTTGCCTTAATCTTCTATGTCCAGGATTTATCCTAATTCCTTGAATTCAGCCTAATTTTCATTCAACTCCGTTGAAGGTATCTCTTACATTCTGAGTGAATGTTGCATGAAGAACTCTCTGCTACATTATTAAACAAAATGCAGCCAAGGTGATTAGACTTGGACAGCTGGCTGGTGTTGAAGTTCTTGCATTAAAGCCTCCTGTAGTTATTTTTTTCTTAATCAGTCTAGAAGCAACATGTTGCTATAGGCAATCAATTTGTTTACAGCAGAAGATAAAGTCTAATCTTAATTATTCATAGATCTAGAACTCACATGTGTGTGTATGAATTACGTACTGTATTCACAAAAAAAAAATAAAATTGAAAAGGCACAACATGAGGCAATTTTCATAGAAGACTAACAATGCTGACAGTAGGTGTCCTTTTAACTGAAGACTTTTTTTGTTCAGGTCTCTTCAGTAAGAGAGTAAGTTCTTTAAAATAACAAAGTTAATTGTAGCTAGCATTGAAATGATAAATAAAAGATTTGACTCTCTACGGGAGGCTATTTTTTCAACTGATGAAAGGAGAGAGATGTCTGACAGAATAATAGGATTAATTTTAAAAACATGCTCAGCTTTGGACATTATGGCCAACAGCAATGACATGATTACTGTTGTCTTTAAAGAACGTACAAAAGTTTAATTTTAGGGAAAACACTGGAAATGCTAAGACAGTAGGCATTTGATTTGCTTTGATGACTTAATAGACAGTTTAGCTACCTTTCAAATTGATGGCTGACAATTGAATAGGGTGCATTTTAAATAAGTTGTCTGGATTTTACAGTCTCAGCTGCTACGGGCTTTGCTGGAAATTGTACTGTTAATATCTTTGGTAACAAGTCTAAGTTTTCTTGATCCAGTTATTTTGGGCACCACCAACTTCCCCTGTCAACCAACATGGGCAAGGACATGCTTGGGATCAGTATGGTAAAGCAACAGTTTTACCATACTGATCTATAAGGAAAAGTCAATCACATTTTACACAATTCATTTTTTGAAAGTGAGATCCTGATCACCTTGAAATTAGTTTATTTTCAAACTATTTAAAATGGTACTTTGTTCCATGAATGCACAGCTGTCTGAAAAGGAAGTTTTACATGTTCACACACTGAAGATGGATAAAGATAATATAAGAAGCTATTTTGAATTCCTTGACCTTCACAGATTGAAGTTTCAACTTCAATCAGTGCTAACACAGTTTTTCTTCTTCCCTCCCCTTTTCACAATACAATAAAATTTTATTTGAATATTGTAATGTGGGTTATAAAATCTCAGAGAATTGAAGTGGCAAGTCTCCAGGATCTGACTGTGCTAAGGGAGGAGATAAATTACCTTTCTTGAAGAAGAGAGTGATTGCTTCATGTTTAAAATCTTTCTGCTATTAGGAATGAAAAGCAAACACTTGGATTTTGGTCTGTGACCTCCCTACAATGGCCATGAAGGAAATCACATAAATGCCATCTCAAGTAGGCCTTCACATAGGATGGGGCTTGAAACAATTTCCAGAGAGAGTGGGGCTTTGCCAGCTCAAAGAATAACATTTTTGAAAGACGTTTTGGGGACAGGTGTATTATTATGCATCACAGTAACTGAACTCTTCCAACTTTTGTTGTTTTAAGCAAAAGAAATATTAGGAAGATTTTAGATTAATATTAATATAACTTCTACCTCTGAAACAGAGAACATTTTTAACATTTTTGAAAGTCAATAAAGTACGCTTAGAGGAGCATTCTTGTTATAAAAGAAACACACTTTTTAAGCAAACATATTGTTATTCTACAGGATTTGTCTGTCTCTTTCTACATTAAGAGTTCTAACTTTAATAAGAAGAAACCTAAGTAATATAAGTACCTCTGCTTAGAACATTAGCTGCAATACTAGCAGTCCTTGTCATTGTTAAATTTTAAATCTTCATTGCCAAACACACATGAGACAAAATAAATAATTTTGTGTAACTGCAGAACCTTTCTCCCCCAGATTCCTTTCTTTTCCCCTCTAAGATGTTTTCATGCTATTTTATGGTAGCATAACACGTTAACATCTTTATGCTGCAATTTGCTGATAGGAAGTTTCATTGTATATGTTAATATAGGAATGCTACAAGAAAGTTGCTTGATCTTCTTCCAAGTTTTAAATACCAATTTTAAGCAGCAATAGTCTCATTCACTAATTGCTGTTTATTTCTTACATGCTGCTGTATTTTTCCTTTTCTTATTTTCTCTCTCTACTACAGCAGAGTCTTTTTAATTGCAGCACAATTTTTTATTCTGCTCAGGTCAGTTTTATTTCCCTTCTTCCCCCAGCTTTAACAATATTTGCACAGAAAAATAGAGAGTGCTGTGTTGTTTTTGGCTTTTGATAAAAGTAGGCAATATATTTTAGCTTTGCATTAAAACCAAGGTTAAGTAGTGTTATAAGTAAGGTGTGGACCAAAACTGAAAAAGCTGCTCAGCTAAAATGTTGGGGTTTTTTTCAAGAGGTCTTATTCACAATCAAACAATAATTCTCAGTGGTGCAAATCTGTGATCTCATTCCAAGAGAAAAAACAAAGCAGTTTCCTCCCAAATTTTCTCAAACCAGGACACCTTTTCATTAACAGGTTAAAAAAAGAAATACGGGAAAAACCTATCATTTTTTCTGCATTTCCAAAGATGGTATCTCTTGGTTTAGATGCTTTAAACCTGAAAGAGCCGTAATGTTCTAGCCGGCAGCCTTTCCTCCAACTTTGCCTCTTAGGTCAAGAAATAGAAATGAAAACATTAATGGAGGTTTTGCTTTTAGTATGTAGACTTGGGGTCTCTTCAGGCATCATGAAAGGTTTTTTTTGAACTGCTTAATTCTTCAAGGGAAAGTATAAGCTACCTTGTACTGTTCTAATGTTACCAAACTGAACTTTATTTAGTCTGAGTGTACTTTGAGGAAAGAAGCCATCATCTTACTTTATGCTGTCTGTGTATCTATGTGTTCACAAAAAAATTAATTCTTCAGTCTGATCCAAGTCTAAAAATTGGTCTCAAATTAATAGGAAAAAAGCTCATATTCATTTGATGTTCTGTGTTCATTCTCTCATCAATTGTTTTCTTCTCTGCACAGCATTTTCTCCATCTTTCTCTGTTTCCTACACTCATAATTCATCATTCAGTGAAATGTCAAGGTACTTAAACCAAAATAACTCAGCATTAGATAAAACATTGAATAAAAATATGGGCTGATTTCCCCTCCTCCCACTCTTCTTTATATCCAAAAGTCTATGCAAAATTTCCATGGAAGGTGAAACATAAGTGCAACTTCATAATGAACTTTGCAAAAAGCCTTTTGACATGCCTTTATTACTGACACTGCCTACCAGGCTCTTGCTGAGTTTAGGGCATTTCATTCTGAGCACTGTGTAAACAAAGAAGAAGCTTTATAATGCATGGAGGAATTAAAGTAAGAAGTTATTTTTCATCTTCAAGAAGGATGGTGAACAGGGACTGTGTTGATTCTATTTTCAAGAGTTTCTCTGGCCTGATGAGATCTGACCTGTTAAGACTAATACTACAGGAGATGTTATAGTTGAATGAACCTGTTAAGACAACCAAGAAAAGGAGGCTCTGTAAATTGAGTAGATGCTGTCCTGTGTATTCTCAAATTTCATAAATTCCAAATTTTAGAAAATTATTAAGTTCTGTAAGTAAGACTTAATACAGAACTTTCCAGCTGTCCACTATTACATAGTACTTGAAATAGATGTTGACTTATGTTGTTGGAGTTCTGATAAGTACTTACATTGCAGTTATTTTTGGAACACTCTGATGAAGTTTAAATAAAAATAGACAACTTGGAACTGCCATAGAAACTTTTATTTAAAAAATTACTTACATATAAATCCATATGAAAAGCTTTTAGTGGCTAAGTGAATAAATAGAGAAGAACACTCATAAAGAATCTTGAAAACTTTTGCTACAATTTTGTATTACTTTGTTGTAAAATTAATGTTAAATAGGCCACTTTAATCTCAGCTCTTTAAGTTACATGTGAGGCTGTTGGATCTTGAGTTCCTCTTCCATCTTCACTCCACATACTTGCTATTTAGTACAAGTGTAAAAGATTTTTAAATTCCTGTTTCCCTTTGTTCACAAGGCTGAAATAGAGGACAGGTGTACATCATAGAGGAGAAAGAACTTTTATAATGACAAAACAAGTAAGTTAATTTACACATTTTGACTGAAATATGTCTTTTTCTAATTGAGAAGCTAAGAGTAAATACTAGCACCTTCAAAACACTGAAGTGTCCCTTTGAATCATTCTTCCCATCTCATCAAGAGACTTGTCAGGGATTTTGTTGGCATGTATGCAAGCAAATGTAAATGTTTAAACTGGAGCTATGTCATGTAAAGCACGGTCTGAAGGAGAGAGATGTAGAGTCATAAAACTTTTTAAATTGTGTTACTTCGTAAAGTTGTAAAGGTGATTAAGTCACAGGATTTGTCTTAAAAATAAGCCAATATTTCCTCTGTACAAGCACACGTTCTCACATCTCTTCTAGTTTTCTGTTATGTAGTACAACTTTACAAAAAATATTAGTTGTAAACAGCAAACAACTGGATCAAAAATAGACACTCTTTGCTTCTAAACTTGAGACAGGATGAACAGCAAAATTATACTCCTTTCTACTTCCAGTATACTCTGAAATGGTCCATAATGTGATCAGAAGTCATCCTCTCTCTTCAAGTTTCAAAAGTCATTTTTTAATACACAAATTAATTTCTAAACAGAGCAGCAATAAGATTTCCTTTAAAAAATATCAAATCCAGACATTTTTCTTGAATTGTTGATTTTTTTGATGTCTGAACTTAATGATAATTGATTCCTGGAAGATTTATTTGCTTAGAGAGATTTTATCATCGATGCCTCAGTGGTCATTTTGCTGTTTTAGCTGCTGCTAAATGTATCACCGACTTCTCTGTATTGGCTGTCCAGTCACATGCTGTTCAACCATTGCCAAAACCATCTTCACATTTTCCACTAATAAAACTGCAGTACAGAGAAATTGTCATGTTTATAGTGTTACTAGAAATAATAACCCTTTAAGATTTAATATATTAAAAAGGCAAATAAAACAGCATCCCTCAAGATGGCTGAGGCTGTGAAACTCAGCTCTAAAGACTATTTTTTCTGTAAATTGCTTATGCTTTTAGACTTTACCATCACTTTATCTTGTACTGAAGAAAATGAATTGCTCAACAACAAAGTGAAATTTAGGAGAATTTCTAACTCCTAAAAGAGGTTAAAGTACTCTCAGTCTCAGGAACATTTGTAAGAAAGCCAGCTTTACTCATGTTTTTGCATCCTTCCACCCACAGAAGCAACTGTAAAAACTGAATATTGTATTTGTCTGGGAAAAGAAAACCACAAAACCAAAACTGTTAGTGTTTGAAGATCAGGTGGGTGTGCATAATAACTTTTTCTGTCTATCTATCTATCTATCTATCTATCTATCTATCTATCTATCTATCTATCCATCTATCTATCTTCTTTTTCTTTCTAAAGATGCATTTATATATTGACATGGCCATTCTACTATTACATGAAGGAAGGGGCCCTGAGGGGGTAATCTGTTCTCAGTGGGAAACATAAGGTGTACAATCTCTGGGGAAGATTGCTGAGGGGATGGAAGGGCTCAGTTTCTAGCATTAGACAATCCCAGTTGTATGTGTCATCCAAAGAGGGGAGCATGCTGGCTCTACTAGCTAATCTGCTTCTCTGAACTACCCAGTGATGCTGCATACTGCATACAGCTCTGAATCAGCACTGAGACTGCTCTCATATCACACCATTATCTCTCTGCCATGAAAGTCTTGCATCTGATCTGCTTAACCTGAGTTGTTTGTATTATTCAAAACCACACTGACAAGTAGCTCTCAGAAAGATGTTTATGCATTTCCTGCAAAATCTGATGTTTATGGACTACATGCAAGCTAGCCCAGGTTTCTTTCGTGTCTGGCACAGAAAATCCAAGCATGTTGGTATGGTTGCATGACAAACTGTGCTTTAGATCCTGCTAGGATATCCATTTAGTGACAGGCTTGTTTTCCCTCACCCATCACAGAATATGAAGCCTTGGAGTCCCATAGCTTTATATTCTCAGCTGTGTTGGCATTATGCACCCAGTTATACCCAGCAAAAGCAAAATCTTCCCTGTCAAAGAGCCTGTGATCAGCACACTCAGTAAAAATAACTCAACTTTAGTCATTCATTCATTCATTCACAGAACAGAAAAGCAGGAAAAAGACAAAAGGTTAGGCATATAACCACACTTCCTCTTAACTACCTCTTAGTCTTTACTTTCAATGCTTGGTAAACCAACTTACACCCAGTTCTGGTCTGGGAAAAATAAACTAAGCTTCTGCAATGTGCTTTATTTAGCTATGTGTAATTGCAGTGATATAGTGACAGCCTTAGGTCAAGAGGATTAAACTGAGCAATGCTTACAGCTGCTCATCCTACTGTTTCATCCAGGTAGTGGATGTACCTTTGGCTGCCTCTTAATCTCAGAAGTAGAAAGTAGGTTAAGCATCCCAACTAGCAACAACACAGGAGGATGTCACTCCTAGAGAGCCCAAACCTGAGTTTTAAATCAGGGAAAGTTGTATTTGGAGTTCTACTGCATGGAATTAGTCCTTTTTCTTTTAAACTCCAAGAAATATAAATGTATTATGCAAAGGAAGGAAAAAAAAAAGGAGTGGGGTATTTGAAATTTTGCTATATATATTTGGTATGCAGGAAAGCTGCAGTATTTTTGATGAAATTGGGGTATTAGATGGTGGATTGAGTTCAGTTCTATGTGTAAAAGCAGAAGAAAGAATGTAATCCAGAATTTGAAACACCTCAAGTTCCAGGCAAGACTGGAACTGCATCATGAATTATTTTCCATAAGGAAAAGAGATAGGGGAAAGACATGATTACAAACTTCAAATATGTAGACTTCTTTGTTATCCTCTATGCCAATGGAAACTAATGTAGCAGAGGAAGAGAGAATGTGCAAGGAATAGGTGAGGAATAGTGATCTAAGGGCTCCCAGATCTCCATGTCTCATAGTAAGGACTGGAAGAGGACAGGATGATCAAGCTGAGGGCCACCTAGGTAAGTTAGATGTATGGGTCTGTGTGGGCACCTTGGAGGTTGTTGAGAGGACTGGTCACTCTGAGGCTGCTGTTTGTCATCTCTGAAGTTGTGTCCCACCAAGGTTCCCACTTATATGTGCAGTGAGATCTTCACTGTCTTACAACTTGACAATCAAATCTGGGCCACAATTCTTGCTATCATTAAGTTGTCTAACAGCTAACATGTTAAAACTCTAAGAATTTCACCACTTAAATTCCTTTAATTACTTTAAGATGACATGATACTATTTATGAATATTAACGTATACTACTTATGAATGTTAACATGCTGCTACTTATGAACAAGTGCATTAGAGTGAGGTTTGCAATAAATTTCCTACCAGATCAGGGGCTTTTTTTAATTCTGGAACTTACTTCTTGATGTGTTTTTGTTCATAGCTGGGGGTCAACTGTACCAAATGTGCCTATTCTCTTATCTTTCTTTCTGAGTTTCCCAAATGTGAGTCAGCCTAGTCTAGAGCTGTACCTGGAGCAGAAAGCTGAAAAGCAGAGTGTATTAACAGCCTGCTAATTTGCCTCTCTGGTTGCCAAGCCAAAGCACACGCACAACTTCCCAGCTTGGAGTACAGCCAGGATAAATCTATGACTACACTTATCCGAGCAGATACACATTTCAACATCTAATTCCTTTTTACGAACATCATTCTAAAAACCCTTTCCTCTTTCAGGGTAGGAAGCCTCTGTCTTTGTACATGTCTTAGCATCAGTGTTGCTGGAGGCAGTGGGAAGCAGCAGCCATTTTGAAAGAGAATAATTCTTTTTTTTTTTTACTAGGAAAAAGCACCAGCTTCTAATGAAAACAAGTTTCAGGTCTGCGTTTTTATTGATACTTCAAACAACAGCAGAGGTAAGAAGCACAGGATAAGGAAGAGTGGCTGTGTAGGTGTGCATTTAAACAGTGTGTGCTGAGAAGAACTGTGAGAGAGTATTAATGGCAGAAGAGACCCCGTGTGTCGGGGATATGCAGGAAGGGTAGGGAGTGGTGAGGAAGCCTAGCATGGGCACTTCAACCACATGGGCTCCTGTTTCACCAGAAAGTGGAAGAAAAAGGCACTTCCATGTGTTCTGCAGAGTAATTTCTTTTAATAAATATTCCACCAAAGGTGAAGATCCAGACGAATGCCTCAGTCATGACCTGGGGTTATTGCATGATTTCACTGGACATCGTAGACCAGAAATTAGTTGATTTGGTTCTTCTGTTGTCCATAGCCAATGTTTGAATTTTAGAACTAAAGTTCAGCTTTTTTATTTATGTACATGTTGTACTTCTAAGCTCTATTTTGACTATATTTTGTATGATGGGTTTGGGCAGAAAAAGACAGAGGTGTTTTTTGAGCATGATTTTCAAGCAGAGCCACTTCCTGTGGAAGATTCTGTTTTGGCAAGAAATTGACAGTTTAAAAAATTGCAAAACAAAGCTCTATCTATAAAATAATAGAATCAATCTTTTCATGAGTCAATTTTCGATTGAATGTTTAAGTTAATTAAACCTTTTAAATAAGTTCATTGTTGAAATTTATTACACTGTTGAATGACTTGTTTAAATTGAGCTGGATTATCCTGAATATTCTTGAGATCTTAATTTTTTTCTTGAATTGTTGTGGGAAGAGATTATAAAATCTTGACCTTTTTTATGATGATTAAACTATTTCCTATACAGTTTTAATTTTTAACAGTGTAAGGATATGTCTTAGTATAGATTTCAGATACATGCCGTCAACGTTAACTCAGTTTTATCGTAGATTTTTATAGCAATTTATTAACTGACACAAATACATTAAGACCATATTGTAAGCCAACTGCTGGTATAGACAAATTGAGGCTTAAATTGTATCTCAGCTCCTGTTCTCCCCTTCACCTTCCAGCACTACATTAAATGAAATGATTAACATTGATCACATGCAGTTGTAGCAGAAAGTGGCAAGATTTGTAAAGGCCATTATTTCATGTGGTAGCTTAATTCATAGTCCTGTAGACACCCCTAAAATGTTGTGTCTCCTGAACAGACAAGCTTTACCTCTGTCATAAAACTGCCCTTGTGTCTGAAGAATACTACTACCCCCCAATAGTCATCATTTGAGAGCTTTAGGTGATTTTTCAGTTACCTCGGCTCCACCCCAAATCTTGTCTGTAAAATAAAGACTGTGAATCAGAACAAGGAGTGAAAAACAGATCAAATGTACACATGGTAGGTTACATTTTTGAGGACATGTCCTTAAGCTTTATTATTATTATTATTATTATTATTATTATTATTATTATTATTATTATTATT
>JANPWX010000043.1:6378202-6490476 GCA_024734555.1 Trochalopteron elliotii | reverse complement strand
TTATTATTATTATTATTATTATTATTATTATTATTATTATTATTATTATTTCCTAAGCATTGATAATATCCTGGCCAGATAATTTCCTGCAAGAATGTTGTGATGGGACAAGACAATGGATGATGATGTCATTTTCCTCTAGGTTGTGATGGAGGGATGAACCACCACCAGATTACGTAATTAAATAGTATTGATAGAAAAGACATTTCGCAAATAAAGTTGTGGAGTAATCTGGTACAAGCAAAGTACTCCTCCAAAACTGAGTCATGTTGAGCAACTGCTCACATGTAATCTTGGCCACAGTGAACTCAATCATGGCAAGGCACGCTCCACAAAGTATATTCTGTTTACCTGCATGAGCTTTGCCTTGCTTTGATTCACCTTCATTTGGCTATACTTCATTCATGAAACGAGATAATGATTGCCATTCTAGCCATTAATGCTGAAGACGAAGTAAGTTATTTTTTTTTCTTGAAATATCATCTTTTTCCCTGCATTTCTTGCTTTCTCCGTAATCCTGGTATTTTAAATGCAGCATTCCTTATAGTAGTGTTTTGTTTTATTTTGTTTTTCAAATAGTATTCCTTTGCCATGGGAAAAAATACTGGTAACTAGCCAAATCCATTTGGCGGTATAGTACCTTTTATAACATGGTAATTCATATCCTATGGAGAAATAACAAGGACTGGGTGACTGTATTATCCCTAATAAATAGAAAAGATACACAGTTTGACACAATTCAACATGTTGAAAGGGAGACTTCATGAAATATAAGTGAGTAAATAGGATACATAGGAATGGGGTAGGAAATGATACAAATAATCCTAATATTTTTCAACACAGAAGCAGTGCAGGGCTGCAGTCATTTGGTGCTGGTAAAGGGTTGTACTGTCCTTTTGCAAAATTTTCTTAAATGTGGAAGGACATTTTAGGGAGGTATCAGCACAAGTATTTAAGGGATAGAAAAGAGTATTGACAGCCTATGATTAGGACAATGCTTGAAAGCATATCCAAATATGTATGTGTGGAAATACACAGATATGTATTACATGCATACATATATACACGTGCACGTATCTTTATATATATAGAGAAAGGCACAACTGTGTAGCATGTAGTTACCCATATACTTAGTGTGAAACTTTCTTATTTGTTGCTGAAAATGACAAGTTTGATCACTCCATGTCATCTATATATGTTTGTGGCTTACTGGTTAGAAAAAACAATGTTTTGCTTTGATCTGAAAGGTGAGTGAGATATGGTTTGTTCTGATTAATTTTGTATCTGTGTAAATATAACCTGTATTTTAGCTGGAGAATTTTTGTTGTGAGTCGATGGAAAATGATGTATAGAACAGAAGGCACATAGTTTCATTTTTTTAGGCAAAAGTTGAACAGGCAACATAGATTGTTGGATAAAAAAGCAGTTTAAAAAAAAGTCTGTTTTGATTTTTAAACTGAGCAGATTTAATCTGGAAATCACCAAGGGAAAATAAATAGGGTACATGATAGATGTCATTTTTATAGTGTCATTTTTTTTTGACCAGAGTTACACTTTAGCAGTTCTGCTGACATGATAGATGTTCCAGAGGAGTCTTGTGTCTCACAGAATTTTAACTGCAAACCTTTATACTTAACACATATCTCCTAAGGCAAAAAGACACACCACAATCAACACTAACATCATTTAAAACTGCATCAGCCAGAAACTACAGGTGTGTGTCAGTTATAACTGCTGCCCATTAATGCAATCCTTTGTTATTGTACCACCTATTATTTTACCACTTGTCATTATAGCACCCATCCCTAGGTGGTATGAATGAAGTTTGCTTCTTTCAGTAGAAGTAAAATAAAATTTTATGCTCCTAGAAATGTTATTATCCATACTATATTGCTTCAAAATCATGCAACTTGAGTGATAAGTACCATATGGTCAAATGAACTAGCAATGGCACCTAGAAATTAGTAGGACATAGATGTGCTGCAGTAAGACCACTAGAATAAAGTGCAGAGCCTGACAGATTATAATTTTAGAGGAATAGTACAACATGAGAAATGACAGTAGAAAAGTAAAAGAACTGAAAAAAATAGAGAAGAGAAAGTGCACAGTGAATAGTGGCGCTAAATCCAGCAAAGAGTAGTAAAGGAAAAAAGCAGATATCCAGGGGAGTGAATAAGCCTTTAGTTATCCATAAGTGGTCCCATTACCAATTTAGAATTCATTACAAGCATTAGCATGGCAGCCATCAGCATCGTTTCTGGAACCTCCCTAAATGCTTTCTTTCATCCCTGTGAAAACCTCCAAAGCATAGCAATACAGCACACCTGGCACAGCGCCAGCTTACAGCTCCTCAGCTGCATAGCAAAAACAGAGTGATGCTACCAGAGGGCAGAAAAAGTGGGGCCAGGCCAACGTCCTCTCCTGTCACTGGGATAGGCAGAGGTGGGGTGAAGGCTGGCCGTGGGGAGGGAGGCTCATTCCTGCGATGGATGAGGGGACAAGCTGTGTTCTTCACCCCTGACCTCCCCCTGGCACCCACTCAGCAGCAGGAGTGACAGCAGTGGTCAGGAAGATCTCCAGGGCTTTGGCACAGCAGCCCAATTTGCTAAAAATCTATTGTTATCCCAGCCACGTTACAGCTGGATTCCCTCTGCTGCCAGCTGAGGAGTAAGGGACACTGACCAAATCTCTCGATATTTTGGGCATCTCTGGTTTCATAATATCTGATAATGTGGGAATTGCCGTTCTCAGTGATGCTAGCTCAGAAAGCAGCAATGGAGATATGTTGAGTTGACAATGCTTGTCAAATGGTGTTTGCTGGAAGATACTTTTTTGAGAATGGCTAAACCCTTGCAGAAAATTCTGCTGAATTCTTCTTGTTATTTTAATTGATGAAGGTTAAAATATTTTAATGTTTGGTAAATGTTTGTTTAGTTTTGCCTTAAATATTTGATTTTAAAAATTAAGTAAAAAATAGCAATGCAAAATGTGTTCATGAGAACATCCAAACCAAAGTGAAAGATATCTTTTTAAGTTAGACAAAATGTTTCAGTTTACAAGAAATAACCCTTTTATTTTTTTCTATTTTCAGCAGTAAAAGTGGGAGAATTTTTTGGAAAATAGATGGTAAAATGAGAACTGTGCCTGTAGCCTCTCTGAGGACTGCTGATCTTTCTTGTGTCCTTGGAAGGCATTTGTGCCGGTCTTTGTGGCAACATTGTTGTGGAATTTCATTTTACTCAGGCAGTAGTAAATGTTGCAAGTAACTGAGTATCTCTCTCTTAATCAAATATTGAATTTGCTGGGGACTCTTAGAGATTCAAACACATTTACAAAGACAGTTGTATCAATACAACATCCTTCATGGTGACCCTCAGAGTGTCTTCAGGGAAACTATACTAACAACATAATGTTTTCTGAGAAACATATTGTTTCCCTTGTAAAAAGAAGCAGACAAGTTTGTACTTAGCTGCAGTAGGCTGTTGTTAGTCTAATGATCTATTAGGAAGAATTTTTGAAAATGATGTTAATCTCTGAGGCAATTCTGGTGAAGAACATATGGCATCCTAACACTGATATCCTTGTTATTCACAATGAGAAAAGTATTTTTGTCTGAATTCTGAATCTAAACATTTTCATTTCAAGAAGTGTAGTGAAATTGTTAATGTTGGACATTTGAAGGTGCATCACAGAAATACTGGTCTAATTTCCCTTCTGACCTCATGCTTTCACATCCCTGGGTCAGACTTACATTCCTTGATTTTGTGAACATTGAAATGTCCTATGTCCTTATTGTTTCCTTGTCTCTCATCTAGATCTCCAGATAAATATGAAGAAATGTTTGCTGCAAATATTTCAACTTTTATAATGACAAGTGATATTCAAAATGCAGTTTAAAATACAGACTTCTTCCTGCTTACCCCTTCTGTATCCATTAGGCACCATTCTGTGGCAGTGATGAATTGGATAAGAACTAATACAGACTTGGTCTTCGTTGGCATTTCCATTAAGACATTTTGCCTTTGAAAGTGTGGGAGAAATCAGCAGCTTATTTGGGTGAGTCTTATCTGCTGTCAGGGAGCAGCTGGTACAGGGTAAAACATTGGTCTTTTCTTTTTGCTTTTCATTTCATCTTGTTGAAGCAGAACAGCATTTTTCATAGAACTATAGAATGGTTTGTGTTGGAAGAAACTATAAAGATCATTGTGTACACTTTCCACTAAACCATGTTGTTCAAAGTCCCATCCAAACAGCTTTGAGCACTTCCAGCATAGGGCATTCACAACTTCTCTGGACAACCAGTTCCAGTTTCTCACCAACCTCCCAGTAAAAAAAATTTTCCTGCGATCTAATTTAAACCTACCTTTCAGTTTGAAGTCATTACCCCTTGTCCTATGCCCACTATATGCCACTGCAGCTTTCCCACAGGTCCCCTTTAGGTACTGGAAGGCTGGTCTATGGTCTCCCCAGGGCTTTCCCTGCTCCAGGCTGAGCAAGCCAAGTCCATGTTTTCACCTAGAAGAACCTCTAGCAGAACTTAAATGGAAGAGGTGGTCTCTGAGAGAGCCCTGCCTGGACTTGGTCTATGTTTGAAGCATTACAGCAAGCACAGTGAAAATAATGGGAGTTCTGGATATCCAAAGATGATATAACGTACTCAAAGTAAATTGTGCCTAAAACTGAAACCAGATAAAACAGTGGGAAGCAGACTTGGGGGTCAGTGTAGCAAAGAAATGGGAGGCAAACACATTCAAACAGGAGTGCTTACAGTGCTGGTGTAAACACCAGTGTTTAACACCACTGATGTAAACAAGTGTGATTTCAGCAGTAACATCCTTGTAAGCCAATAGAAGTAACAAGGACTTCAGTGAGATCAGAAAAGGTATGGTTGCAGTAATTAAGTCTTGAACTGGTAAATCTAATGGTGATTACTGTTATTGCTTTGACTATTATTATTATTATTATTATTATTATTATTATTATTATTGTTGTTGTTGTTGTTGTTGTTGTTGTTGCTGTTGCTGTTGTTGTTGTAGTTAGTGTTTGCCTGATCAGGCAAAAGTGACCAAGTACTATGTCTGTAGGGAGCGGAGTAGCAAGATTTGGATTTTACAAACAGGAGGCAAGTCAGCAAAATGTAGTGTCTAAGTACATTTTTAAATACCCCAGCAGTATTTTTCTAGGATGGCATTGGCATGTTATTGTATACCAAATGAGTCTCAGAGGTGCTACCTACTTGTGAGCTCACCATCATAACATATTTCCAGCTTGTCCCATCAGTCCCCCATGTGTTTTACATCTGTTGTAGAAACTGAAAGCCTTATTTCAAGCCTGGCCTTATTCTTTTTTAGATATTAAATTACCCCAGTTGAGTGTAGAGGTTTTAGTGTTTTCATTGTTTATGTGCAAAAGAAGGATTCTAGAGGAGGAAAGAAACAACACATAAAAATTTCATTATTACTTGGGAAAAGCTTATCATCTAACATGTACAAATATCCTATGCAACAACTCAAGTGATAGATAGTATAAGGTCTGCAAAGCATATGGACGTATTTACCATCACCAGTCCAGGACTTTGGCAGGTGTCTCCTGGGGAGCACAAGGGGCAGTGATTTTGGAGAAAATGAGAATATCTATGGTAAATTGAGAGCCTGGGAGGAGAGGGTCATCTGAGAAAGGGAGCTCAAGGAAGGGAAATAAGAAAGTTTCCTTGGAAGGATGATTCATTAAGCTAACAGACAGCCTGCTAGGTCAGCAGGCCTTAGTTCAAATGAAAAAGCAAAGAGCTGAAGAGCCCCTCACCATGTCCCAGTTGCTGTTAAGGTGAAGATGTCTTGTGCCCTCATGCAAGGATGCTGAGTCAGAGGGCTGGCCAAAACCCAACAGCTTTGCTTTTTGAAGTCTCAGGGTGGTTGAGATTGACATGAGGTGTCAGCTCACACAAGATGGAGACTTTCTGATAGTTATCACCGAAAGAATATTATTAATCCATTAGACAGTGAAAGAAGGCTTTTATAGGGGAGTGACCTGCAGAACACAGTGAGGATGTGTGTCTGACTCTGTGACTACATTGTGGGTGTGTGTGAATGTGAGTGTATCGACCAGTGTATCTTGTCCTCCTCACAATGCAGGCACCAGCTCTTGGACAGGGTGTTCTTGGGTGGGCAAACTGGATCCTTGCTCAGCTCTGCCTCGCCTCCAGTTAATCTCATCAGCACAACAAACCCAGCATTGCTGCCTGTCCTCATCGACATTACTGTTTATTACTTGCTGTCATGGGGCTTGTCCAGTGAGGAATTTGTTCTGCTCACAAATGGAGTAGTGGAAAGGTAGAGCAGTACACCAAGGAAGGAGGGAAGCTGGCTGTCCTTTCCTTTTCTGCACTGCTTTTCACTCCAAATCTCTGTGACTGAACATGGCTCCTTCCCCCACAGGAATCCCATTATTTCACTTTGAAAATCTGGTCAGTCTGCTCATCATTAGGTTAAATCAGGATTCCCTACCCTGTGCCTAATGTGTTATATGGGGAATTAAGTAATGACACCTAAAATCCTTTCTAATTTTAGTATAAATTCTTCTCTACAATTAAATCTTGCTTTCTTGGCAAAATTATTCTAGATTATTTTAAACAATTTAATTTGCTGCAGACACATGCCCCTTGATACGCTGAGCTTCACTCTCCTCTCCCAGTCCTGGAGTGACTTGGAGCCATGTGTACTCCTTGTCCCCTGAGAGACTATCTCAAGGACAAAAAAAAGCTGTCAAGTGACAAGAACAAAGCACAAGGAAGTGCTGCTTGTCCTTGCTCTCCCACCCAGTCCCTAATAAAGAAAACTAATAATGCCCATTTTAGGTAGTTGCTTGTACAACTCTACTCTCATTATTTCAGTAAAGCAGTGTAAGCTGCCAGCTGTATCTTTTGTACCTCCAGACACACTTTGCAGAAGAGCTCTTTGCTGCTATTTTGAATGTGAGTTTCCCCCCCTCCTCCCTTTTTTCTTCATGTTGCTTCTCTAGATCCTGACTGAAAGGAGAGTAGAGAGAGCGCTGCATGCATGGCTGAGGACGACAGGCTGGGCAGGGGGTGAGCAGCAGCAATCCCTTCTATTACTTGTGTCATTTTCTCACTTCCTTATTAATACCCTGATAATTAGAAGGGTTCTTATTAAGCTTATCTCGGTTCCTTGGTTTAAATGCTCACTATTTGTAATATCCAGAGGTATCCTGCCGACTGCTGCTCTGAATAGGAGCACTTTTGCTTACATCCCCAAGGCTTTTCAGCTGCAGAGCCCTTTGGGCAGCCATCTCCCAGTTCCTAGTGTAGCTCTGACAGGGGGCGGATTCTGGGAATGTACAGTGTGCCTCTGTAGGGCTGCAGCACGAGTGCTGCATCCTATCTCCTGTAGTGCTGTCCCTACTGGCCTCAAGCCAAGTTTAGCCCTTGCTGAACACAAGAAAAGTCCAAGTGTTTTTTGGCAGAAATACAAACCACTTGGAGCACTTTGGCGTATGGATGTGAAGTGTTTTACAAGCATCCTTAGAAGCCCAGCACAGCTCTTTGTATCATAAATTTCTGTACTGTGGACAAGCCTTGAGAAAATACCTAGGAGAGAAATGGGAGGCAACTGACAGCATAATTACTGGTTTGGGGAAAAAGGAGGCCAGAAAGGGAGGGGAGAAGAGATACTTGTTGATTGGCCAAAATTTTAATAATGCAGCTTGACCAAGAACTGGAAATCAGAGAGAAATTGAGCACATTTCCATTTTGAGGCTTGTTTTTCCTTACTGATAACAAGCCCTAAAAATTTGCCAAAATCAGAATAATTTAATTTTATGAAGTAAAACAATTAAATTTACTAGTACCCAAGTTTCCCCAAATTTCATTTTGGATTTAGCCTTATTATGCTACCCTTATTTTACTGTTACTTCCATACCATAAAATCCTCTGATCTCCCTTTAATTTGCATGGGGACAATAAGAGTTGTCTGCAGAGATTATATTGTATTTCTCTCTGTACAAAGTCTCTGCATCATTGCATTCTTCAGCATGCTAATGTTAATACTAGTGTTTTCTGCATGAATTTCCACATTTTTATTCCTCAACTGATGGCCTGGATGCAACCACAATTTAATTCCATCAGAAGTGATGACAAATGTTCTTTGTTGAATCTGAAAGATGATATCAGAATACACTTCGTGTGCAGCGCTCTCATAAGTACATCAACAATCTATTTCTCTTGGCCTGACGAAAAAGAAAAGTTCTTGCATTAGAAAAATATAAAAATAAAGTGGCTCCACTGACTTAAATCCTTTTATCAGTTTCACTATTATGAATCTGCAGAGAGAAAAAAACCAGAAGTGATATAATTTTTTTGTCTTGCCCATCTGTATCACTGAAGACTCACTGGTTAAGTTTCAACAGCTATGAAGCAGGACACATTTGTGAAGCCACTTGAAGGTTAGTGGGTGCTCAAGACAATAAAGCAGTGATAGAATGACACCAGTTAGCAGGTTTTATCTTGACAAGGAACTTAGTCCCATCTGCCTTAACGAGTTTAAAAGTAAAATAAAAAGAAGCTGTCAAGGTCTAGGGAGATGTGGGCATCACTTCTGAGTGTTACTAGGGCAGTTTCACAGAGCTGAGAAGACTCAGGAAAAAACTTAGAGGTGTCTGCTTAGTTCTGGTTCCTCTGTTGCATTCAGACCACACCAAACACATCCCACCACTAATTGACACAACACAGCATATCAAGCTAAACTAAACCAAATGGATAAGAAGCTTTATACCCACTGCTTGTCAAACAGGGCATACTCTCAAACATGAGGCAGAGAGTACACAGAGGTGTTCTGCCTCCTCTAAACCTACAGACACTATAGATGCTCTCCCTACATGCTGTTCTTTTACCACATGGGGATTTTGTGGTGAGTGAACTTAATGATGCTCCTTACTTACTCTTGCTATTTCTTTATCCAGAGGAGAGCGCAGTCCCTGTGTTGAAAGCCACAGCTGTTTACTGATTTCCTATGTCCTGCAAAGTAAATCTCTTTGTTTCCTATAATTAACCATGAACTTGCAGATAGAAAATGATCCTGTGATATTACTGGTTGGTTACAGGAAACTGGAAGCAGAGAGAAAATCTGTGGAACTGTGAGAGGGAAAAGCAACTGGTTGAAACTATGGGAGGGGAGAAAAACTGGATGAGAAAAAAGTATTCAAGAAGATTGAGCATTCCATCTGTTTTTCTGGCATGGTGGCACTAGGGACGTTTTTGAAGACAGTATGGATGTTTTTTCTTTGAACAAAGGAGACACAGCCCTTTCGTTCTGCATCTAGTTCTGCATCTAGCTCTGTCAGTGAACCCTCAGAAAAAGAGAAGTAAAAACATTGGAGTTCAGAAACTTAGAACAACTTCCTAGAGGCTAGAAAGCAATGTGAATGACTGACCCCAGCATGGGAGGAAGCAGCACAGTGCAGGTTCTGAAAGCGGGTGCACTTCTCTCCTCTGCTCCTCCTTCTGATGGCTGCTCCTGAGTTCCACGTTACTCCAGGGGCTGCTTCGGCACAGACCATCTGACCGCTGCTCCTGGAAGCACTGCTTACCCTCTGCAGCCAGAAGGAGAAGGGATATCTTGTTCATTTCACCAGGATTTACCAGCATGGCATATTCAGGCTGCAGCTTGTTAAGGAAGACTTGCAGGAATATTTTTGTCCCTGGATCAGAAGGATTGTCAGCCTTCAGGGGGGCAATGGGAGCCTTTGAGGAAGGAAATGGTGGGACGGCTAATATTGGAAGATGATCATGCATAGACTTAATTGCAACATCTGTTTAAAAATACAGTGTTGAAACTTTAGGAAGGTGAAAGAAAATTTTTAAGGCAGTAACTAAGGGCAAACCTTTAAGATGGTCCCTTCAATTGTTCCCAAACTCTGTATGTGTGGGAGGAATTATTGATACACAAACTTAAGAACACTGAGATGTAGGATACAGGCTACTGTTGATAATCAAAAAAACAGTGGTATTGATTGCTTCACCTTCAACAAATAGGACAGGGAACAATAAGGCAAATGGGGACACCCCTTCACATTGTGAACAGCCAAATATGAAACATCAGTAAAGATTAAAAATAATTGTCATATATGCTTAGTTTTTGTGCTTTGATATAGACTGAGAAGAAGGCAATTTAATCAATTTGTTATACTCTGTGTGATATGCATGTCTCAGAAGTTTGTTGTTTTGAAGCTGGTTTTGAAAAAAAAAATAAAAAAGTCAAAGAGATTTCATTTACAGATAATATGCTAAAAGTCGGTATCAGAGAGGCCTAGAAAAATATAATTGTATGTAGATGATAATAGAATTTAAAGTTATAAGACTGGAGAATAACATAGTAATGAAGTTTGGCCAGACAGGTAGGCAGGATTCCTTTCAGTGTATGGCATCAACATATACCATTCCTGCCTCCTGCAAAATATTGTCTATACACTCTCGATTATTCTTGTGAGGATATCTGGACTAATATTAGTTTGTCTTTTTTGATGTGTCTGCAAACTCTCCTTCCTTACTGATGCTCTATTTATTTTAATTGTTTTGGTGGTTTTTGTGAGGTTTTTTGTTTGGGTTTTTTTTTTTTTTTTAAAGATTATTAATACATAGCAGGTCAAGCCTTGCATAAAATTCCTGTTAGAGCAATATATTAGACTATGGAATCTGCCATACAAAAATATGATAAAGACGGTAGTTTGCTATTATAAAAATGTGGCCAGCAACAATTCACAGCCACAGCAAAAGAAAAACTGATGTTGAAAATTGGCACATTGAGACACTCTCACTGTTCAAGTCCAATTATCTCCTTGGTAACAAGTTCTTTCATTCATTACATATTGTGTTGTCAGAATAAACCATGTAATAGTGCTGTATCTGGGTCTGTAGTGCTCCCGCAAATATGGAATATGGAAGCCTAAGTATGCAACCTGCTAACCATTTTCTTATGCTTGCTGGAAAATTAAAATATCCATATGAATCCAGATCTGGCAGACTACAGTACTCTTCATTTTTCATATGTAACTTCCTTTTAAGATATAAGTCCCCAGACGTTAATGCATTCTGAGTTACTCACAGTCTGGTGAAAAGAAAAGCTCCACCTGGCCATTATTTAAAATACCCCTCTCACCAGTAAACTGTGATTTTTCCATGCTAATAACCTCATTCTAATGACCATGTTTTATACATTCAAAGATTTTACAGAAGTTGAGTGGACTTTACCCAAAGCACAGGTGAAATACACTGAGGTGATTTACACAGCACCCTAGACTCGAATTAAGTGGTTGCAGCTTTGTGTGCTGAAGGTATAACTTGATGATGTTGATTTTGTGGGACTTTTTTCTCCTGATTCCAGCTTGACTGTAATTAGGATAATGGTTGCTGGGGGCTGAGAGTGGAAGAGCCCATTCATTCAATAATTATAAGGTCTAGTGTCAAGGAAACTGCTACGTGTGAAAAAGAACAAGGCAGAGCTGCGCTATTATAGCCCTGTGGATGCTATCTGTTTTGGGCCAAGATCCAAAAGCATTTTGTGGTCTAAAACAGCATCCAGAGATTTCAGCTGGGAGAGGAGCCCATTACTCTTTGTTGCACAAGCACATAGGAAAAGATATTCTGCCACCCAAGACTTGCTTTTCAGTCTTGCTACAACTAGAGACTTTAGAAAGGGAATGGAAAGATGAAAGCAACTGGGACTGGAACACAGCTTGTATATAGCTTTGACATGACATCTCTTTTGAAGTCATGGCAGCAGCGAAAGAGAATACCAGAATATTCACCTCTCCACTGGTTCCTTCTGGACAGACAGGGAATCTGAAATACAGCTTTTGGAGCCAAGGAATAATAACATACAATACCACTACAATTGAAACCAAGAGAGACATAATATAAGGATGATGGGCATGGCTCCCTTGTGTAGGAGACAGTATTACCATTCACAGCAGGAGTTATGTACCTTTTAGGTTAGAGCCTGCCAGCCTGCTTATATCCTGCTTCTAAGTTATTGGTATTAACTTGGCATGTTCTGTCAGTCATTACCTTCAATGTCAATCCTAAGCTTTTCTTGGTAGTAGTAAAAGTGGGAGCATTAGGACAGATAGAACTGCTGTGCATAAGGTAAATAAGAAGTCTGCCCTCCTCTGATAAAAACTTCTCCCTGTTAGAATGATGTTTGCTGCTGCAGCTGCTAATGGCACCCGATGCAGAGGTGAGTGAGCTGAAGGGAACAAACTAGTGTAGGGATATAGTGATCATAAAGTTATCAATTTTTAGGTTGGTTAGGGAGAAAGTAAATTGAGGAATGAGTCAAGGATGTGATACTAATGTTAGTATTCACGTAATGTCCAAAAGACCAAATATCTGAATGTCCCACAGAAAGCAGTGTCTCCCTAAGTCAGATAAAACGTCAAAACCAGTACATATGTGATTCAAAAATGCTGATGGGAATGTAATTATATCGACACAGTTACATGTGTGTGAACCCATGAACACGTGATGATTTCATAAAAAACAGGTGTTTCAGTGTGCTTCCTTTCACCTGCATTGCATCACGGAGGTGATGCTTACTTGAGCCCTGCTGTGTAAGCCACATCTGGGCTTATCCTGACATTTACAGTTGTGTAATTTTATCCATAAGCACTCCAAAACATTCCTAGCCTGAAAGCTCTTCAGCTACACATGATATGTATATGTTGGCTGACAAATGCACACTCTGGAGTATGTAAATGGTTACTTAGGAGCAATTGCACTTTTCTGCCCCAACTTCATTTGGAATGTTGCCTGAACACAGAGATCTTCTCAACTGCAAGGACTGCCATGACTGTGGGACAGTAGGTCCACAAAGAACATGACATTATTTTTATAGTGGACCCTTCAGAGGAAACTCCCACAATCAGAAATCTGATCATGGACTCTGTCATTTGGGGTATTTCTGTTTTATCATCTGACAAAAGGGAAAAAAAAAAAAACCACTCATAGCACTGCTTTTCTACTAACTCTTTCCAAGTTTAACATTAATAAAACTTGGTATTTTTTTCTGTGATGACTGAAAAGAGAAGAGTTTCTCATTCAGACATGCTAGGTAAAATTTTTAACACAGAGCAAAAAGCTGCAGCCTACAGAACAGATCTATAAATGCCTGGAAAAAGTCTTTCACAACTGGAAGTTGAAGCAGTTTCTCATAAAAAGATAAAAAAAGGGATTGGTTTTGTAATATCTTGTTTTCTTCTCGTAGGTCCTGATTACTGTTTCAGTATTACACATGCTGTCACATGGAAGGGAAGCATGATATCAGCATTTTAAAAAGTGACTTGAGTGATCATCCAAATACTCCCCATGTAACGTTGAGTGCACAAAGAATGCCAAAAGATGACCATACACTACCCACTGGAGTCTCAGTTAGATAAGAAATTGCTGAATCCATAAAGAACAAAGTTTTCACTCCCAAAGGCAGTGATAATGCTACTTAAAATACCACAGTATTTCTGAGCTTTGAGCTAGCTGCTGTCCTCTGTAACTTCAGATGTATTTTAGGATTACTAGTGTTGAATTTGTAAAGAACTTGAGGTTTAATACAAATATTAGAGTCAAAAGAGAATTACAGATATGCATATTGCAGGGTGCTTTCACAAGATTCTGATACTGGAAGCTAAACAGAAATTAAAGTACTTCCAAAAGGAATTTGAATAGGGAATAGGGTTTTCCCAGCCCTGTAACAAGTTTATGAAATCTGTTTGATGTGTGTTTTTGAGGAGGACAGAGAGCCCTATGTTTAAGTTTTGAAATAATTTAGAGATCCAAGTAGGGCGCTATTAACCTTCCACATTGGCTTTTCTACTTGCTGTTGGATCTCAGTGACTTTTAACCATGGACTATCCCTGTCTTCCATGATTAAACCATGGCAAAATTCTGACTCATAAAAATACTGCATATCTGTGGTGGGATTTAATACTAGTGCTGTAAATTCTAGGCAGGTGGGAATTTATATCATCTCCATAGAATTTATACAGGTGTCTTTTTTGTTGTCTCAGCTAAACGGCGATGTTTTCTGCTAAATTAAAGGCATTAAGGGAATTGGTCCTGATGGGACTGAGGTTATACTCTGAGGCTGATAAGAATAGAGGTTTTTCCCTTTACAAGTGAAGCTGCTCTATTTCACATGGCCTTGACTTCCTAAATTAGCCCTTTTCTTGTGCAATTGCTCTGACATTACTTCAGTCTCCCCAGCAGTGATTTAAGTCTTAGCAGCTGACAGTGTTTTAAATACAACAGTGCTTGATCAAAGCAGATCTAGACTTTCAAAACCTACCTTTATTACTCACTCATATTTTTCCTATGCAGATTATTCTTCCTGCTAGTATGATAGGTCCTGCTGGTGAATGATAGGATTTACCTCAATGGGGTAAATGGCTCCAGGGTCTTCTTTTCTTTCAAGTCTTTCCCTGTATTATGCATGTTTCTCTGTTTATTTACTTATGAATGTACAATACTTATCTGATTGACCTTAGTTCCAAAGTGACTGTGGCATGTATCATCCTTTTCAAGTCAGAAGTATCATAAAAGACAGAGATTGCTTGGGGGCACCTGCAGTGAGATGGACATGAGGGCAAAAGAACAGACTCATAGAAAATCTTTCATAAGATCTTCCTTTTATGCAATAATACATAACAACAACAACAATAATAATAATTAGTAGTAGTAGTACCAGCAGTAGTAGTGGTAGTAGTAGTGGTAGTAGTCATTTCCTAAGGGCTGGAAATGCAGTGCTCTTTAAGTTATGGGAAAAATGAGTTTAAAAAAAAAAGATGAGAGATTATAACCCCTGAAGCTGGGGATATTTCTTACAGCATTGCTTCTGCCCAGCTCATTATCTGTATGTCTCATTGTCCCAGTGCTGTGTCTCCCACAGAGAGTTAAAAAGCGATAAACAAATAGATCTCAATTTAGCAGCAAATCCTTCTGGGAAGATATTGTAAAGCTGGAATTTTTCCATCTTCCAAATTTCCTGGTGATTTTGTATCTGAATGTTTTTCACATATGAAAGTATTTTCATACCAGCTTGACAGGAAGCATTGCACATTCCACACTACTGAAAGTACCTGGAGTTTAAAATGAGAGATGAACAACCTGGCTTAGCAGGGGATGCAGTAAGAATTCGTTCAGTCGTCAAGCCAAATCTCAAAATGACCCCAAACTAATTTGTGTCTGGCTGAATGTTGTCTTTGAATCTTATTTGTTCCAGGGTCCCCTGGAGAAAGAAGTGCATTTTGAGCTGATTCTTACATAGGGAAGCCCCATAACTCATGAGATTTGAAAAGAGCATCTGGTGAAAGCTCAGTAAGGGGTTGAAAAGGATGCTTAAAAGACAGAAATAGGGCCCCAGTTCCTCAGAAACTGTTTATCTTGTCTGCTAAAATGTCTCTTTGGCTGTTTCTCTGAGTCATGCCATGATAGTAACAGTACTCTGTGCTATTACAAGATGGGTTGGTGAGAGAATAGAAAAACTAAGGTAGTTCCCTTTGCTCTAAGGCACCCTCAGTGAGTAATAAATATGAGTCTTCACATTCAATTCCAGCTGTCTTCAATAAAAGGATTGTTTATTTGCCACAGGGTAGAAAAACAAAGGTAAACCAAAGAAGAAATAAAAAGTAAAAGTTAAGCAGACTGTAAGCACAATAGACCAAATTACTTCAGGGATACTTTTGACCTAGCTAAATATATCATTGCAAAAGAAAAGCATTCAAGCTGGGCATGAAGGCTGACATCTTAAAACTCGTTTAGTGTCCAAAGTCAGGCATCTAAATCAAGAACCTAGAATGAGGGGTTTTTTTAAAAAAAAAAGAAAAAAAAAAAAAAAAGAATCTTTCCTAAGGTGATCACATTTCTGCAGTTCTCACAAATGTGAGCAGTACCTGAGGGGAACTGTGTTTTGCACCTTTACAGTTCAAGGTCTCCACTTGAAACAACCCAGCACAAAGCTGTAGTGAAACTTCAGGGCACAGTGTTGCTTTGGCATCTCTCCTCCCTGCCTTCCTGCCTCTGGAGATGCAATGAAAATTCAGTAAAAGACACAAACGAGCAGTTTTGAATCTGGATTACAGCTTTGCTATAGGAAATGGGTATTTATAAGCAGTTAACTGCTGTCCTCATTGTGTTTGTTCCTAATTTGCAGTATTTTTGCCTATATTGTAGGCTCTCCAGTCTCTTCTAGCTTTTGCCATTTTGCTTGTTTAAACATCCGCTCTTATCTGTGGAAGCAGGGGAATGGGCTGCATCCAAGCAAGGATTGTGAAATATAAGCTGTCCTTTCCTTTTCTTTTGTGATATACTCTTTCTTTTCATTTCTGGGAAAAAGAAAACTTCCAACTCAAGGCCATTTTTTAAAGGGATGTAAGTCACATAGTCCAGATCTAAAAATGATACAGTATTCTTATTTTCAGTTGATTTCAGTGGGAAATGAAGGAGGTAAATAAGAGTTATAAATACTTTCATCAACCTAGAGCCCATGCTCAGTATTGCAATACTTCTCTCCCAGTCAATCAAATGGAGCCATTTTTGCTATAACAAAAATCTCTCATTTTTACAGTAAAATTGCCTTAGCAGATACTTCAGGAGCTGCATCATCTGACCTGTGCATTTTAAGCAATATAAAGCCCATTTGTCTCTCATTATTTCACATTCAGTTTAGGTTTATTCTCTTTTTGTATTGTTTACAACATTAATGATTTGCATTTAATCAAATAATTCCGGTCCAGTTCCATTGTATAAATTTGTTCTCCAAGTGTTCACATAAAATCCTATTAGTGTGTTTTCTCTCAGCACATTTTGGGATACAATAATAGCCCATTACTATGAAAATGGAAATAACTGTACTCCCAGGCAGGTGAAGTGTTGCGTGGCGTAACTGCTGTGCTACTAAATTTTACACTCACATTTTGTTATACAGCATAATTCATATCAGAAATGCAGGATGGTGGCTTGTCACACGTGACATGTGCTGTGGGGTTTTTTTAAGTTTTAGCAAAAATCAATCTTGCTGCATGAGCTGTGAGAGCAGGAGCTCCCTCCCCCACCTCTTCCATATGTTCTGAATTAACTGCTGCATTCACATGAGCAAAACAGAGCTGGAAATAGAAACTGGAGCCCAGATTCTCCTTTGGCATAAACTGCATAAACTAGTACAGTTACAGTGCAGCTTAAATGCATGGGTTGATGTAAATAAGTAAAGATATGGCCCTTAAGATTTCACTTATTTCATAGTCTTAGCCACTAAAAGAAAAGCATCTGTGCTTTGCAGACAAGTTCACTGTTGTAAAAGAGGATGTCCCCTTTGAAAGTGCTGTGTTATACTTCTTAAAAAGTCATGGTAGAAAATTTAAGAAATGTTAAGTCATTAAGTTTTATGATCTTTATATGCTTTCATAATACCATTAAAATTGCTCAGACTAGAATATTAACTATAGAAAATGAGGAATCTCAGTTGTTTTTGTCATTGCGTGGTTGAGTTAAGGACACCATGCTAACGCAATTGGGAAGTCCTGAGAGAGCTCTGAAGCCTGGGAAGCCAGGAAGGGTTTACTGAAAGCAATTTGTGCTTAAATAGCCTGATCTTTTTTTGTGGTGAAATAGCAGGCTCTGTGGAGAGCAGTGGATGTTTCCCTCAAATGTAGCAAACCTTTTGACATACTCTGGAAAAACATCCACATAACTTCACTGAGGAGATAAGGTCTGGATGTGCAGTAGTAGTTAATGACAGGAAGCTGAATTGGCAGCAGTCTGATGTTCCTGGGAATCTGACATTGAGGTTGATCCTGTTCTTCATCTTCGTCAAAAGCTTGGGTGATGGGCTGGCATGGATGAGTCCTCTGCAAGTTATGGATGTACAAGTCTGAGGAATGCAGCTGGCATGCTGCAGGGCAGGGCTTGCCAGAGAGGAACATCAGCAAGCTGGATGAATGGGCAGTAAGGAATGTTGTGAAGTTCAACAAAAGCAAAGATAAATTCCTGTGCCTGAGATGGAATAAACCCATGAATGGACACCAAACTGGAGTTACTGGGGTAGCAGCAGTTCTCCAGAAATGGACCTTGTAGTCCTGGTAGTGTTAAATGTGCCAACACTCTGTCTTTAACAGGATGAAAGCTAAATACATCTTGGGCTGCATTAGCAAGATTATATTCAGCAGGCTAAACAAAGTGATTTTCCCTCTGTTCAGTACTGACAAGCCACACTTGAAGTGCTGAGTCTGGTTTAGGAGCACCTCAAAAGAGTTCTTGACAAACTAGAAAGAGTCCAGAGGAGGGCTGCCAAGACACTGAGGAGACTGGAGGATGTGACATACAAGGAGAGTCTATGCTTTTGTGTGTGTGTGTGTGTGTATCTAATTGCAGTCTTTCATTACTTGAGGAAGCATCAGAGGCAGCACAGAGCCCGACTCTTCTTCATGCACAAAAAGGGGATGAGAGATGACAGCATTGAGTTGCAGAAAGGGAAATTCTGACTAAAATATTCTCAATACAAAGTGTGCTGAGACAGGTTCACATGCATGGAAGTGTATCAGCAAGGTCCATCCATAGCTGATGGTGTACAGAGTAATTCCTAGGCAAAAAGAGAAGGGTAAGAGAAGGAGAAACAGACAGATGGAAAGAAGGTGGTGGGTAAACTGCTCATGGGCCAGCTGGGAAGGGAAGTGATGAGGGTCCCCAGAGGAGCACCTTCCTGCCTCCTATGCAGCAGGGTTCCCTTACAGTAGTTTTCCATAGTAACTCTGTAGTTTCCACCAGCCCTTACTCAAACTCCGGGCTGGTCGCTCCTGCAGAGGAATGTTAGCACTGCCTGGAGCAAGCTTTGATGAGCAGCAGGTGCCTCGCCCTGCTTGGGAGCTGAGCTTTGTGGATGGACATTGTTGGTTCTCTAATGTAATCCAGATGCTACAGCTGGAAGGAAAAGGGGAGAAGGGGAGAAAGAGGAGGTGATTGTCACACCAGCAGAAACCACCTCCCTGCCACAACAACACTACCACTGTTTGCAGGTGCTTGAGAGAAACAGCATGAAGGAGAAGCTTGAGAGCAACAAAAGAAAGAGACCGTGGCAGAGGTGTGAAAAGGAAAAGCACTGGAAATCAGTGCCCTGACAGCTGGTGTGAAAAAAAGTGAAACTGGGCATGAAAAAGGAGAAAAGGAGGTCTTCAAAATTGCAGGCAGAAGGCCTTTTTGCAAGCCAACAGGCTAAAGCAGCTATGGCACTGTGCAGCAAGGCTTAAAGGGAGAGTCCTTCACTGAGAGAGTGGTGTGGCACTGGGACAGCATCCCAGAGAGGCTGTGAAATCTCACTCCCCGCAGACACCGAATGCTTGGCTGGACAAGGTCCTGAGCAATCCCACTCAAAAGCAGCCTTATTCTGAGTGTGGATTTAGACTAGGTCATGCCCAGAGCCCTTTTCCAAATTCGATTTCTTTATAAAGCTCTGTAATTAGTGTTGTGTACCATAAGCACTGTAAATATATTTCAATTGGTGACTAAAGGCTTAAAATCTTGTCTAAAAATTCCGTAAGGGGAGAAGACAGAGCTCATGCTCACATTGGACATGTATTTATCTTCATAAGAAGATGATTAAAAAAAGATTATTTTAATTGACATAATTTTTATAGGGACTTAATCTTTCTTTTACTTTCTTTGGATTGAGACTTATGAAAAATGTAAAAGATGATTCAAGCATAAGTACCAAAGACACTGAAGGTTTTGCAGCTATATTTGACTCAATAGTGAATTCAAGGAAAGCTATAAAAATGAAGCTTTCTTAACATCATGAAATCTCCTTAATAATACTATTCATAAAAATAAAAGTGTTTACTACTTGAACTAAATGCCTCCCAAACATTAAATATCATCCATACATATCAATTCTATTTTCTTCCCTAGGCTTTCCAAGAGATATTCTTGGAGAGATTGTCTTTTCCTAGACATTGGAAAAACAGAGAGATTGTCTGTTCCTTTTTATAAAAAGGAACAAGAACAGGTGAGTCAATTTATGTAGAATATGCATCTTCAGGGAGTTATGTAAATGAAACCTGAATTTTTTTTCTATTTACTATAAACCAGAGTTCAGATAAATGAGGCCCTGTCCATATTTTGACTGAATTCAGTCAATTCATGTTAGGTTCAAATTTAAAAACAACTTCCAGTACAGTGACCAGACACTGTGCAACACAGCCAGCTACATTACAAAAAAGTTTCATTAGAGTTACAGGTTCTAACTAGCACTTGAAAACTGCAGGAATTATTTTTATATGCTCTAGAAGGAAAAATGAAAGAGTTATGGAACTGATGTCATTCCTGTACAAGTGCATGGACTAAAAGATTTTAGTGGGCAGGAATTTGGGATGGTGTTCTAGTCTATATCAGGTGATGGAAAAATTCCCCCACAGTGCTACATCCAGCTGAAGAGAAAACTAAATTCATATTTTCCCTATTTAGGGCAATATTTCCATCTTGACAGCATTTTAGAAAATGTGGGGATTTGGTTGGGGTTTTCTACTGCTTTATCTGATTAGCTACATGAATATGCCTCGTGGATACAGACCACTACAAAAATTATCAGAGCTTTATTTTGCATAGGGAATTATTCTGTCTAATTATTTATTTACAAGATAAAGGGAGGTGCTAGTGGTCCCTACAAATAAAAACAAGAAATCAAGAGCAAACCATGGGATATCAGGGTTATGCTTTCTCCATGTTTAAAGTTAGCCAAGGGCACAGTGCCATTTACTCTGATAGAAATCTAGCTGCGTACCTTTGCCTGGGATGAAGAAGGAAGTCTTTGAAAGTACTATTGGATATGTGTAGGCTCATCCTTAGCCTGTATACACAAGGGTTAGATGTATCTAGTTCTTCTGAGATAACTGAGAAGACTGTTTTTTTTTTTTTCTTTACGTTTTGGTTATACTTAGCCTATTTTTGAACCACTGATGTTTTATGGAGAGATAAACCAAAATAGGAACCTGTGGATGTCTAATCCCATATTTAGAGAGAGGAAGAGGGTAGTAAGGATATCTAAGGCTGTTTTGCTTTGCCATTGTGTCTCCTGGTCTGTTGTAAATTAAATTAGTATGAATGAGACTCTTAGGCCACCGCTCGCTCAGATAATGGAAGAGAAGGTTGGAGGGAAGATGAAAACACCGGCTGGTTTTAGCCCATCTCCTTGATTTAAAGTTGGATTAACCATTCTTATATTGAATTTAGAAATCTGTTGCAACTAACCAATTTTTTACTTTCAAATAATGCCAAACTGGGGATGTTGTACTTGCCACTGAGTGATCTTTTTCTTTCTGCTCAGTCTGCCATCAACCATGCACTACAGCATCTGCAGAAATAAGTTTGATGGAAGAACTGAAAATGCAGGAACAACTCAACACATACAGTCATGTTTTCCTTGTTTTCTTCTTCATTGCAGAGATCAAGAGAGGACTAACTAATGTATTCTATTGTTAATTTGCCTTTGTAAGATATTACTCCCTGGGCCTTGAGATAGAAGGGTATATCTTCTGCTAATCCAACCCTCTCGAGGCATTTTAGCAGCTAATCTGGTTGAATCAAATCAGTCCTGCTGCATATGATTATTTTTGGGCCAATTTAATTTTTATTAGTCATGGGTTTCAGTCACCTACAGTTGCATGACTATAATTGCCCTTGAGCACACAGAATTCCTTTGTAAATTTTGTTTGAAAATTCATCGGGGTAGCCCCGCCTCCTCTTCACCTATTTGTGCGCTGCTAATCTTATCATGCCTAGATTCGTGCCCTCTGAAATATAGGTTGGCAAAATAAGACCTTTACAGGCAAAATTGGTGAGTCAATTTGCCTTCTAATTGTGGGATTTCTCAAGTGAATTTAGTGCTTTAGAATGTGGTGCCTATGGCACCCATGAAAGGATTAGTTTATGAGGGCCAGCTCTTAGAAACAGCTCAACAATAGTGCCTTATCCTCAGGATCACTTATCAGTCAATGGGAGTTTGTTCTCAGGAGGGCCAGAGCCAATGGGTAAACTCCTGTTTATGCTAGCTGAGGAACTCTGTCTTCAATGTTTGGATAAATTATCACTTTGTATCCCGTCGAGGTAGAATAGTATGGGCAGCTTAGAGGAGTCTTCAGCTTTTGCTCATGCAGCTTTGAGTAACTTCGTTCCTGCCTGTGCAACAGAATAAATTTATTTTCATGTGTTGCCTCATCTTGCGCTTCCCCTTTCCCACCCATAAATCCCCTCCAGTTGAACCAATGAAGCTGGAGCATTCCCAAGAACTGCACGGATCTTATGGGATCCGGACAACCTGGGACTTCATAACAAGGAAGGTAATAGTGCCTCTAATAAGTGCCAGAAAGAATAATGATTTTTCTGCTGTGGTTAGTGAAGATGAAGTGACAGCTCACTTAGTAACAACAGTGTTGGTTTGGGGAGCTGGTTTGGGACTAATATTCCTGGTGCCACTATTACACCACTCCAGGCACACATCTGGCTTTGTATGGACTGGATGTCTGCATCTGATTGTGAACATTAGGTCCTAGATGTTTGTGTTTGATTGGTGTGACTTGAAAAACTGCTTCTGGTTTAACAAATATAGGGTAAGAACAAATGAAGGGAAAGCCACACTATCTCTTCTAATAACATCCTCTCTTTACTAAATCCCATAGAGATGTAGCAGACATCGGTGGTATTAATATTATGGGACTTAGCTAATGCTAAGAAGCATTTGGGAAAACTTTGACTGACTGGCTCAGGCAGCTGCTAATGAGGATATATCACTTACAGGGATATGGCAGAGTAAAGAGGTTTATTTCTCAGTGTGCTATTGCCCCATCTGAGAGATGAGAAAAATATTCAAGCAAATGGGGAGCATGAGGAGTTGTAAACCTCCGCCCTGATAACATGAAGCTGCTAAGAATGCTTTCCTCTCCTACCTTAGAGACACCATGATGCTGTGAGCTGCAGGAGGGACCGTTTTGCATAGGGATCAACACCTGGGGTAACAGCCTGGAGAGAATACAGCCAAGAGCTGCTATCCTAGGCAGAGCCTGGTGAGAAATGGCTTGAGGCACCCAGGGGGCTTCCCTGTGCAAAACACTCCCCCTGGATGAAAGAACAGAAATGTTGCTGATTTCAGACACACCAAAAGTTTCAGGATGTAGCTCTGCCTGCCTCTGCGGAAACAACTCATCATCCTTGTTACCCCTGAGACTTCTGTCTGATGTATCTTTCTTCCATTAGCCACCTAATTCTCTGAGGCTTCTCTGGGAAGGAATCATTCTGCTTTTCTCAGAGCACAGGAAAAGGGATTTATTTATTTGTTTAGATGTTTTTCTGGGCTGTGCTTTTCCCTTCTGACAATGGAGGTGGTTGGAATGTGTGAATAGAGATAATGTGGACAGATTGATCTGGACTAAATGAATCTCAAGACAGTTTCTGTGAGAAACCTATTTGAAATGTCTTTATTATTTTAAAAGAGAAAACTTCAGCCACAAGATTTTACCAAGGATATAGTGACTTATTGTGTTATGGACTCCAATAAACCTTGGATTCCAAAATAGATACAGTCACTATGAAATCATGTGCATGAATTTTTCAGATTTCTTCCCAGCCTTGGAGTGTATTTGCAAGTATACAATTCTTAATAGTATGTTTCACCTGATACAACTGAATTCTCGTATTGTCATTGTGGGAAGTAATGTGACATTAGGTTTAGTCCCGCTCAAGCTAATGAAGTTCTCTGGGGACTACTCAACGTAGCCAAAATTGTTTTAACCCTAGTGTAATGCAGAATAACAGTAATTGTTCAGGATATATGCTTTTCACTGTACAACTCCCTCAACTGCTTCATAAATGTTAAATACAGTCTTTAGGTATCTATATTTTTCCATCCAGCGGGAAAACACCCAATAACAAAACCTCAGCTGTAGACTTCAGGGTTAAAACGTTTCTGCATTTCTGCTCATGCCCTTCATGGTATCTTTCAGAAGGAGGGTAAGCATAACTGGAAGCCCGTAAGCACAATTTATATGCATTTTAAATGGGCTGAGCTAACGTTCAGTTTAATTGGAAAGAGTCCTGAATGCAAAGCAAAGCCTTCCCACGCTGTAGAAATCCATATGTTAAAATGCTTCTTTTTTTTTCTTTTAGAATTTCACAGCTCTATAGCCAAGAGTTGCTAGAACAAAGACCCTGTGCTGTCCTGTTTTGAAAATAAACAAATTGACAAATCTGTTCTTTGTGCCACAGCCACCAGTTCCTGGATATATTTGCAAATGCAGAAACATGAAGCTGAATAATCTGCTTCTCTCAAGACTGCACATTAGGCAATTAAGGGGGTATGTTTGCAGGCAGCCACGCTGGGCATTAGGCACACAACTATTAACAACAATAAGAACTGGGCATTTAATTCCCTTCATAGGGATGAAAATGTATCTCCACTGTTTAATGCAAGCCAGTGCAGTATTATGTGATAAACATGGATCAATATCAAAGGATTTTTAAATTAAAATGCCATTCCTCTACCACAGAATTGGCAATAGAGAGTGTTTCCCAGTAATAGAACCAGTCTACCTTTGCTGAGACAGGAGCAAAGTTATCTGAGGAAGTAGCAACACTGTCATTTATTTTAATGAGGCTTGTTCTCCAACGAATGCTGTTTCCGCACTCTCGGGAAAGTTCCAGTAATGCCATAAAAAATGAAAAAGCCCTAACAAATGCTCAAGCATGTCTGTGTTTATATAACCTCAGATCATGGCATATAACAGGGCCCTGTGTTCATGCAGTAGCAGAATTATTTAACCATGTGTGTCTGCCTTTGTTGAATATTCAGCTTTTTAGTCCAGCTGATAAACTCATTGTCATGTATCCTTAGGTGATTCATCTGTTTGTTGAGCACTAAAACCTCAGATTCAAACTTCCCCAGATGGATATTGAAAAACCTGTTACTTTTAGGACATTGGGAATTCATTATCCTTGTTCCTTTCCATGGCATTTTTATACAACCTTTTGGCTTGCCAGTCCCATCCCAGCTGGGGGGATGAAAAAATCCCCCAACAAATCAGTTTTGGGGTTTGCCAGTGTGAGTCTAGGGAGAAAACCAGGCCAAAAGTGTCACACAGGCTCCATATACTTGAAGTTTGTGTTTCATCAGTCTAGCAAATCCAATGGGAAACTTAATTTCAAAACATGAACATTATTGAATTACAGAAACTTATTTAGATCAATCAGTTCATGCTAAAATTATTAGACTTCACCAGGAAAAAATAAATTTTTGACTAGAAATAACAGCAGACATATCAGCACTACTTGTGTTAAATGTAATAACTGTACTTTAATGCACTCTTACCTGATGCTGAAGACCCAGTATCTACTTCTGGCATTTTGAAAAACCCGAGAAGCTTGTGCCTGGGTATTTACAAATATTTTCTTTTTCAGGTAATCACGCAGTCTGGGTTAGACAGATATTTCTAAGGGGAATGCACTTGATGATTTTTTTTCCCTGCCTGTCCCTCTTCTTTCTTCATGCTAGTGCAAGTTTATGGTGAAGGAAAGCTTGTTCAAGAAGCTAGTCTGGGAAATTTAGAGAGTACAAACAGAAGAAGCAGCAAAGGAAAAATTATGCAATGGTATAGAACCAGTAAAAGCATGTGGTTAAAATCGAATGTTCTTTTAGTAGGCATGTTTTTTTGTGCATGCTAGCTAGTTTCTTTTACAGTAATGAGTTGTCATGCCTTCTCACATACAACGCTGTGGGTTTATTATAGATTAACTTGTGACATTTTTAACTCTCCTGAAGCAATTTTGAAATGTAAGTTAGACTAAAAGCTTAGACAATGTTTGTTCCACGAAGTAGTAGTTGATGAAAAAGTGTTTGATGAGTAAAAAGTTAGGGACCTCTCACTGGCAATTAAACCTTATTCATGAAGAAACTTCATGTTAGGAAATTGGGGTTGTCGTGCTGTATGATTCAGAAAGAGTGGGCAACGTTTGAAACAGTGTGAAATGGAACTTGAGCTCAGCAACAAAATAATTTCTTCTCATATACCAGCAACAACTTATTCTTGATGCCTCTAAGGAGAGAACAGCTTAAACTGGAAAAAAAAGCAAAACCGGAAGGGCACAGACCTTTTCTTCAAAGTATAGTAAATGACACTTGTTAACACTTGCATTTAAGGTCGCAGTCAGTTTACTGTAGTCCACAGTAAGGTTCATAATCTGCATGGTACTTTTTGAAACTTGTCTTTTGCAAGAAACCATCAAAGATAAAGCATAATTGAAGAATTCTGTGGTAAAGATGGCCATCAGTTGCCCTTTCACCTTGTCATTTCTCTATTTTGAGCTTTAAGAGAAGGTGATAAAATATATTGCTGGTAAAAATGCTACATTGTGTGGGTTTTTATACTGTTAAACTCTATTTCATAAATGAAAGCCAAATTCCACACGTGATGAAGCTTTTTTATTCTGTTGTGGTATAGGTTGTAAAAGGTGTTCTGATTCTATTTTCAATGTATGTTCTATGGACAAAAAAGAAAAAATGTATTTAATAACATTTTTTATTAAAATCATGTCTTTGGCAATTTCAGCCTGTAAAATTCTATAAAATGGAATATCATCCAAGGTTAATCCAAGGTTATCCATGAAGTATTGGCAGATTTATGCCATGCCACCTTTCCCTGTGCTTCTTAGATAAACACAGTGAGTATGCAATACATGTCTTTAAATGTGCAGAAAAAAATACCAATCCATTTGAAGCCAGCAGAGGGTTTGTCAGAGAAAAAACTGAGGCAGTAAAGATGCTACAAGGGATAAGCAAAACCCACTTGATTGTTTAGATGCCTATTAGGGGTCAATGGCTAAATGCAGAGGCTGTTTGCCATAGCAGCATAACAGAGTTGTTTTCTGTCAGAGCCAGTGCTATCAAGGTGAGGTGTCTGGTCAGGTGTATCGGGATACAGTGCAAAACATGGATCCCTGCTTTACAAATACCCGTGTCTCACTACTGCTGCTATGACACTACTCAGAGGAATTAAGGAGCCCAGGCTGCTGTCCTGAGCAGACACTTATCTTTGATACTGAGGAACTGATTGGTGTAAGCTAGTTAATGCCACAAAATTAAGGGAATTATCCTTCAGAAACAAAGAAGTGATCAGATTCTTCAAATGCTCTGAGTCTAAAAATGAATGACTTACCCAATCCTAGAAATAGTCCTGCCTAATTTTATAATTCCTCTAAATTAGACTAGCCACATGCTTACTGCTAAGCTCAAATCTGTCTGCAGGATCTAACATATGTTAAATCATGTGTCTGATTCCCTGCAACCTATTCTGTAACTCAAAAATGCACCAAAAAGCTGTCCTGTAATTTCCATGATCTACAGGCAGCTGAAAACAAATTGTGACTGTGTTGCTGAAATTTTTGTGACCCAGGAACATTTTGTGATAAATGTGTTTGTACAAAAACCCATCACACCCAAAAAGGAGGAGAAATCTGTGTTTCCAGGGAATATTTTACTTTCTTGCAAAAAGCAAAAGCTGCAATGGAAATCACTTTTCTCACCACAGAAATACAGTCACCTCCAAATAACTATTTTTGGAAGTTTCTTGTTTTAGCTCTAATTGACAGACTGTGAAGAGTGACTTCTTTTGAATGTGTTGAACCTTAGTAATTCCTTTTCTGATTTTGTGAAAATCCAAAATTAAGCGTGTTTTTTAAAGTATGTACTCTATTTGGAAGGGAAGTGGTTTACGGCATATTGAAGCTAAGAAATAAAATTCAGGTCACACTTGTGAAGGACTGCCCTGATTTCTTTACAGACAACTGATTTCAGCATGTAATATTAGGCACTTGGTTATTTGCAACCTGAATTTTTACTCATGGATTCTTGACTTAAGCAGCTTTGTTTCTCCTGGATACAGTTGCATGATGCTTGGTTTCTATACTAGTGAGTGGGGAAAGCTCTGTTATGATGCTGGTGCAAAACCCAAGTGAAATAATTTCTAAACTATCTGGCTTGGGCAGGCCAACCAGTTCCTTCTTCTCTTTCCTAAGAATTACTGTCTGCATCAGGCTAAAATGACTGGTAACTCAGGAAAACCTCAGACCCCGATTAATTTCCAGGTTAGTCATCGCACAGCCCTTGACTTGGTGAGTGTTACTTCCGACACTGCCCTCTAATTGACCTCGACATTGGGCTTGTGGAGGGAGCACTGATAAGGGGTGAACGACAGTTCAGCTGCATGCAAGCTCTGAGCCAGATGACTGAGTCACCCAGACCTTGTGGGTTACCCTCTCTACATGGGTGATGCTGCAGGCTGTGACCTTTATGCTGAGGGTGTTGAGCTAAAAGCACCCAACCTGTCTGTTTCAGTGCCTGGTTTCCTTCCAAATGCCACTGGTTTTATAAGGTAGCAAAATCACTCTTTTGACAGGTCCAACAAGAAAAAGAATTAAAAAAAATAACCCAAGCAAATTAAAAAAAAAACTGAAAAAACCAAAAAAAACCCCAAACCTGGGAGAAAAGCTTCTGCTTTATAAAACAGAGAAAAGTTCCACTGAGTGTACTCCACTGCAGAGTCACACAGTGTCAATGCTTACCCTCCCATAATCAGTTGTTAGCTATCATCTCCCCACTTTGATAGTTACCTCTCACCTTCTTAATCAAATTGTCATAAATAGGTCAGGAATTCTTGCTACTGGTTTTATTCAATAACACCTCTTTATCTCTTACTTGTCCTAAGTCCCATCCAATTTTCTCCTACTTTTCCATGTGCTCTGTTCTCATGACAATCACTTCTGTTTGATTGCTGCTACAAGATCCTGATTGCAATTCTTCACTGATGAAAGAGTGCCGGGACTTGGGGATTAGGGTTGTACTCCAAATTCTGCCAAAAACGTCAAGACTGCAGGGAATGCATTCTGGGTACATGTTTGGTTATACAGAATATTTGTTTACTCCAAAAGAAAAGAATATGCAAGACTCAGGAAAATGAATCCCCAAATGATTTTATATATTTCCTGGCAGAATTTGCAGGCTATAGCTCACAATTATTTTAAATCCATTTTACCTCTGATAAAGTAGTACTTCTCTTGTGGGAGGCTGAAGGTGTATCCCTGTTAATGGTTGTGAGATTGTCCCTAACAAGCTTTCCCAGAACACGGCTGCTGTCTGACACCAGTCTGATAAGTGTGAATAAACCATTAACAATCTTAGTTCATTAACAATGAACCAGGTTGGTTTGGCTTCCTTATTTCATCCTGGCTTCGTTTTTACAGATTGCATGTATTACAATAGGATTTATCTTAGTAAAAGTATTGACTTTTAATTGTGGGATTATACTGTGTAATTCCCAGCACCCCCATGGGAATTCTGCTGTTTTTCCCCACTGACTAAAAGGAGATGAGTTTTCTACTGGTTATTGCACAAGCCTGGGAATTGGGGAGTCCAGCTTTTATTCCCAGTTGTGTCTGTGAATTACTTTGGGATTTCTCAGCGCCTCAGTTTTACCTGAATAATGGCATTACTTACCTTTTGACAGAAGTGCTAGGAAAGTCCCTGAGTTGTTTGCTGCTTCACTGAACATGAAGTTGCTCTGCACTTACTGAGGGCAGATCAGTCATTCAACTAATTCAAGCAATAGCTGGAGACGCTGTGATTCTACAGAAGGTTACAGCCTGTATCTTGGTGTGTAATGTTGTGCATAAACTGAGTATCACTGTTGTCCCAGCTCTATTGGGTGCTCTCTCCATGGTTTAAATGGGAGCATTGGAGGATGCTACGGCAATCTGAGCAACTGAATCTTATGAGGCTCTCTGCAGCATCTGAACTTCTTCAAATCTTTCCTAATTAAATTTCCAATCTGTTTAAAATACTCCCATTGTTTTTATCTACCCCTCCACCCCACCTACGTGTGTAAATATACAAACATACACTCACACACACTTTAGACTGTCAACTTCTCTCTCTTCTTTGTCCAGGCTGATAAAAATATGCGCCAAAAATATAAAAGCCAAAAAACCCCAACAAATGAGAAACAAGGGAAGATTTTAAATAGCTGTTCCTTTCACACATAAATTGTTCTAAGGGATTAGAAATTAAAAGATGCCTTTGTTTTTATTCAGGAGTGATATTGTGAAGCTAATTAGAGATAGAATTTTTTTTAACACCCTCCTGTATATTATCATTATGCCAAGAGTAGGTGTACAATGCTTCCTCCTCTATAGTGAAATTGCTTAGTTATATAATCATATTAAGATGACTAAGGAGAGAAGATAATATTTGGAGAATGCTTTTAGATTTCAGGAGCTTTTAGTCCCACACATATATATATGGATATACATGCATAATGTGCATGCATACATATATTCTCTCATATATATATATATGTATATATACACACACATGTGTATAGCTATAGCTCCTTTGCCTCTCCACTGTGCACCAAAAAGACATCCATAATGTCCCTTTCACAAGCTATTTTATTTCACAAAACTTTCTCATTTCCAAATGACCAGTTTTAATCACTACCACCCAGTCCTCTAACAAGGTACAATAAAATAAATATTGGAGACCAATTACTTCAAGTCAATAACAGGTTATACCTACACTGTTCCACTGTGTGTATTCATAGCACCAGCAGAAGCTTCTGCTGTTCCATCTTTGTTATTTTATTTTTTGCTTTCTACCCTGCAGCAGCAGCAGCAGCAGCAGCAGCTCTGATTGCGACAACCAATAGACATGGTTGGCAGCATGAAATGTAAAATAACAAAACCTACAGTCTGCCTTGCTTTGTGGATAATATGCTGCAACAACCAGCCATTTCCTGCCTGTGGCTGTGTCAGCTGAGCCATCCACAGTCCATTTTTTCATTGGTATTATTTTTTTCAGTGTCTATGAAATCTGGAATGGGACACAGCATGCTTGGAATATGGCCAGTATCCTGTTGAGTTAGTAGAATGGAAAGAAAATAAAAAGTACACTGACCCAATTTCTTTGACTAAATATACTGGGCCATAACAGCGAAAGCTAGGAACGTGTTTATTCTTTGAATTATTTTTCAGATGAAGTGGCTTAGCACAATATATTGCAAATCGAGATGGAGATAAGGTAGTGGAACCTACTCACCAGGCTCTCCATTGGCTTCAAACATCTCTTTACATCCCAGGTCTCAAAGATTTAAAAGTAGGTTTCAGTTTTTCTTTTTGTTGTTTTTCTATCTAATTTAATTTATCTGAAAGTTTCTGCCCTTTTTTTTTTTTTTGTACCTGCTTCAATTAAATAGTTAAACAAAAAGCAAACAAAAGTCAGTTTATTTTTCCATTACGTGACAAGTAGCAACACTTAGGATATGTGGAGATTGTGTCCCTTACTCTCTGGTGCCAGCAGAAATGCAGCTGGATGCATCTGGAAGTGAGGAGAAACATAATAGCCCAATCAGTTAGTTTTTCAAATGCAAAGTGGAGGATGCACTTAAAACCTGATGGTAATCTAAACTGAACAGCTTGTGCCTACCTTTGGCTCCCCCACACCTGTGCCATTCATGCTGCCATCCCAGGCAACAGTGCTCCAGTCAGGAACGTGCCAAGGGGTCGGCTGCTCTGTTCTAGGAACCATGTCCCAAGAAGGACCAAGGAAACCCTGTGACCTCTTTCTCAGTTTCCTCATTCATAAAATGGGGACAATGATCTGTCTCCATCTTTTCAGAACACCTGGGTGTATCTGATTACAAAGTGGTGGAACACAATGGGAGCCAGAGTTGTTCTCCAATGCCATATGTCCAGACAGGTTGCCAGCATTCAGAGATAAAAAAGACAGATTAAATTATAGGTCCTCCCTCAAAAAAGGCCAAACCCAGCAACAACAACAAGAAGAAAGCCAAAAGCCCCAAGAACAGACAGCAATTAAAGGCTTAATTTAGCACTAATAATCAAAATGCATTTCAGAAATGCCTGGCCAAATAAACATTCCCTTGCAGCACCCCACCTGCTGGTACTGGCAGAATAATAATAGTACCTGCCATACTCCTCCAGTACATCCCTGCTTTCATTGTCTTCAGATCTACAACATAATGTGCCTATCTTACTGCCCTCCTGATTTTCAACTTTCCTTTCCAGAGGTCCCTCTCAGAATGTTTAAAAACTCTAGAAAGAATTATGCACTAGGTGTGAATGGGAGAAAAATATAACCAACCATGTGAATTTGGATTTGACTTGGTCCTGAACTCTTGCCTAATTCAAAGATCATTCAAGGTGAATTGTGAGTTTGTTTTTGGCAGCCTCTGTCCTCAGCATTGAAATCCTTTGTCATGGGACAGAGAGGCCAAGATCTGAAGAGAGAGAAGGGAGGGATCAAACACCTGAGTGAGGGCAAAAAGGACATTTTGATGAAACTTGTAGATGTTTCTGTCCAGGAGAGTTTTCCTTTCCCTTATGACCACAGATGAAGATGAGCCAAGGTGCTTTAAGGTATCCTGCTTGACTTGGCAGAGGAGTGATGAAGAGTGGTCTGTCCAAAATGATGGCTTGGGGAATTCTGAAGACAAAAGCCCAGGCTAAACCATGCACTGGTATTACTCCAAACAGCCCAAAAGCACAAAAGCAGAAATCCCAGGATCCCAGATATTTACGGGCTGGACTTTAGCTGTTTTTCAGGGCATGGGTTTTCCATGCAAGAGTTTCAGAGGCAACAGCTGTTTTATGGAACATTCCTGTTAGCAGGGCTTGCTGAGCAGAGACAGCAGTATCGTTGTACAAGGTCTGGGCAACAATTTCAGGCAAACACTATTATTTGGTCCATTTTTATTTCAAACAAGAGGTTTCTTTGCATGTGAATCCCCAACCAAAGTCCATTCATTGTAAGAACTGACAGAAGTGAAACTAAGTGAAGGAAGGCAGATGGCTGAAACACGTTGAAAAGAATCAATAGCCCCAGTTCTGATGCATCGATATTTTGGTGTGGACACATTCAGAATTGATGTTTAAATGTCAGCTGGGCCCAATTTGCAGCATTTCAAAGCTGCCTTTGTGTTTTGAATTCAGCAGGACTGAAGGTCAGAAGTTTCACTAAGTATTTGAATCCAATGATACATTTTGCAAACATTCATTTTTATTTGAAAAGAAATTCTTTTATCTTGTTCCACTGGTAGTAGCCAAGGTGGAAGAATATAGAGCAGGCATAAGTTCAAAGCTTGGTCAAAGGATGACAGTTGCTTATGCTATCTTGACTCTAACACTCCCGTTATTGCTCCTGAAAAACTAGATAACTTCAAGTCTGATTTTTTCTAATGTAGAATTATATTGTATTAATAAGTTCCTTTCTGTCTGAATGCATAAAGATACTGTGGCAAATAAAACTCTTCACTGAGTTGGCTGGTTTTGATGTGTACATCTTTTGTAGTAGAAAGAAGAGTGTGTGGCTATTTAATAGGAAGCGTTGGTAGCACAGAAAAGAACATAAAAGATATGTATTTTCTTTTTAATGCTATACATTTAAATTATTAGAACTTCAATTAGTGCAATGTAGCAAAGTCTCTTTAGAACTAACAGAAATGTGCATTTAAACCATCTGAAGAGCTAGCTATGAACTTTAAAATGCAATAGAAATAAGAGATACATGAAGTTATATTAAAAATATTCAGTATATCAACATTCAGTAGAATAGCTTGTTTTTAAAATCGATTTAAAGATTTTTTTAGCCTTGTCACGCTTATAAAACATTCTGGACCTGCAGAAATCATAGTTCAGCTGTCCATTTCACAAACCTGAGCAAAGTCGTCTCTTCTTTATACACAGTAGGGACTTCAGGAAGTAGTAATTGAAATTTAGGCAAAAAAAACATTATGAACAGCATTTTGCTAAGTAAATTCAGAGGGACAGTTTTAAACCCACTCTAAGTGAAGCACATGTCACTCAGTGTGTGCCACTGTGGTGGCATTCACTATGTGCTTTGCAGGGGAGCAAAGGACTCCATGAACAAGACTAGTCTTCAGAGCTGTTAATAGGCTACAGTTCCCTTGAAATTAGTAGGACTGGAGGGTGTTCAGAGTTTTTCAAGAGAGTTGCATTTATTTTCGTCTCAGCTACATTGCATTCTATGAGTGACAGATGTGTGGCAAAATAGAGTACTGAAATTTTACTTTCAGTTCTGAAATGTGGAGATAGAACAATGCTTGTCACATTTCAAAAGGGCTACAAAGGAATATCCTAAACAGTTAACAGAGACACTGGAAGAAAAGAAAATAGAAGGGATTTATTAAAAAAAAGGAGAGAAAAAAAATCCACCTATATTCATATCTGTAAAACAAGGAATCTTCAGAACTTTCTGAGTAACAAAGGAAATGAATTATCTCAAAATCCCAGGCAGAAAAATGAATTTGAAATTGTGTTTTATTCTGAAGAAAATCTTGGATGTACTTCTGTTGAACAGAAGATTCTGTTTGTGAGGAGGGGGCTAGGAGACACACAAGAGGAAAACATTCCCAGCTTGCATGACACAGTCAGGATGCATTGTCTGGAGGATCAGAATAGGATGCAATTATGAAATTATGCAGATGTGAAGGTCAGTTTGTCCAAAAGTCATGTTAGCAGGATTGTGGATAGGAATCAAGAAGGCAGGCAGTTGAATAGACCACCAAAACCAAACTCAGCTTTAAATCCCTTTGTAATAGAAAAATAAATAATAACAAAAAAAAGAAGCAGAATCGAAAAGTTTTTGTAACGTTTGGTAGCTTGATATTTGAATAATAGAGTAAAATTTGGAGATTCAGTATGCTCTGAATAATATCTAATTAAATCAAAGATGTGGGAATGGAAACATACCATGAGATACCCATGGGATGAAAGCTGAGTCCTTCAATGAGGCCTTTCAGTGCTACTGTAAATCCTTCACTGGGGAAGATGTACTTTATTTAAAAGCCTTTAAGAGCTGAAAGAAATTACATGCCATGTTTTCCTTGTCTATCTTACAATTACTTAGAAAACACAAAGGTCTTTCTTGTCCTCATTTATTCTGTGTAAGAAGAAAGAATAATTAAATGGAGCCCTGAAAATTCAAAACAAAAGGATCAACTTCATTGCCATGAGCCCCATTCAGACCTTAGAGGCATGTTATGTCTTTAATATTGTGAAAGAAAACTTCATTCACAGAGACCCTTTCGACTTTCTTGGAATGACATTTTACTTGCGGTGATTTTTAGCGGCTGGTTTGTTGGCTTGTTTGTTTGTTTTCATTAGAGGAGTCTGCTAAAGCATATTGACTTAACACAAAGTCACCTTGGTATCAGTTGCAATAGCCCCCAAAGCAGTGCTTGGATTTGCAGCCCTAACTGGCATTGTGTTCTGATGCTTTTTGAAGGCTTTTGAAATTTAAAGTGGAATCAGTCCTTAACACCACTAACCATGCACCTGCTTCTTGACCCTAACTATTTGAAACATAACATTCTCTATCATTTCTCCCCAAGTCTTTTAAAAAAAAGCCTTATTCCCTACCTTCATATTCCTGTTGGATTTTGTGATTAACAGTCCACAGCCTTGAGTTTATGACTGTAGAGCCCCCCCCCCCCCATAGCACAGGAGTCTCAATAATTCCACTTACTCCATGTGTGCTCCCTGCACTCCGAGCAAAGGGGAGATTTCATCCCTCAGGGTTATCTCAGCAGTATCTTCCACAAACACATCCCTTCTCTAAAAGAAGAAAGGATCTACCCTTTCATCCAGCTTAACTTTGTCTAGACAACAAATGCAGCCAGGTTTTGTACAGCTGATTTATCTTCCCCAGCTGACCAAGCTAGAGTGAATGTGATTCACAAAGATTTTCTTTTTATCCCATGTTTGTCTTTCAAACTTCTCTGGCTGCCTATCTATGCTTGTACCTGGGAAACCTGGGAAACTCTAAGCAGCTATCCCACTCCACAGGCTGAATGCCAGTCACCTCAGCAGGGATACACTAATGGTAAAATGAAACTTTGGAGAGTCTTATGGGTAGCATGCAGTGCAGATGATGCAGATTTATTTTCCATTTCAGAAGTTCTTAGTGTTTCTTCATGTGATACCGTTTTATCTGTAGTTTGCCTATAGCTTATGTAACACAAGTGTCTTTACAGCTCAGGAGAGGTGTTTTTCTGCATTCTTATTAACTTAAAGAAATAAATATCTTGATGAGAATGACCTTCATTATACTTCAGACCTGATCATTGCTCCCTGTGGGCTCCATTACCTCAGTGAAAGCCAAAGACAAAGTTCACTCAATAATTAGAGGGACTGGAGTTGTTCTGGTCTGAGAACCTGACACCCCTGCTGTGCTGAATGGCGGTGTACGGATGAGGGATTGGAGAGCTAAGAGACCAAACTAAATTAAGGCTGCCTAAGGTCTGCCTTGTGCATTAACTTGCAAATAAGGTGAGGGCAAAACAAAAAATGAGTGATTCTTCTCCTAAGCAGCCTTAAATCATTCCCACTTAGGATATGCTCAAACAGGTTGATGTTAGCTTTTGTTTGCGATTCAAACCTACAGTAAGATAAGATGAATGTATAATAAAAAAATACTGTTGTGTGTCAACTGACAGGTCTAGTACTTATCCAACAAAACTTGTATTTTTCTGTGCAACCATCTGTTTAGAAAAGATGTTACACATAAGAAATTTTTATAATAACAAATGTGTATAAATATATATTTGCATACACACGTGCACGTAAATATGTATGTATGCACGTGTCTGAACTAGTCAATGCATAGCAGGAGTACTTATTACAAAGAGCACATCTATTCCTGTTAAATTCATGGACAAAATTTATGTGTTAAATGGCATTTCTCTTCTATGTTATCACCTATATCTGCCCTGAAGGACTACCTAGAAGTGTGACCCACAGGCACCCTGTCCTATAACTGTCCTGTGCACCAGCTCAGGGCCCAGGACAGGTCCTATGATAAAGGGTTTGTCTGAGTACCTCTCAGAAAAGCTGCATCCAGCTTGGATTTTTGGAAAAACTTGAAGCCATATATAGATATAACTGAGAATTGGGGGCCAACAATGAACAAAGGTGCATAAAATGGGGTTTTGGTGGACTTTGTGCAATGGTGAACTGCTAGTGGGTAACACAGCACATGCCTAGCTGTGACAGGGCTGTCCTGGTTTCATTTCAGGTGGGACAGAGTTAATTTTCTTCCTAATAGCTGGTACAATGCTGTGTTTTGGATTTTGTATGAGAATAATGTGGATACCCTGCTGATGTTTTACTTGTGGCTAAACAGAACTTACTCTAAGTCATAGAATTTTTGGTTTCCCATGTTCTGCCAGCAAGCAGGTGCACAAGAAACTGTGAGGGAGCATGGCCAGGACTGCTGCCCTGAACTGGCCGAAGGATATGCCACACCAAAAAATGCCATGCCCAGTATATAAATTTGGGAAGTTGGATGGAATGGACTGATCACTTTTCAGGGATGGGCTGGACATTGCTCAGATGGTGGTGAGCAGTTGTACTGTGCATCACTTTTTTTTGGGTTTTGTTCCTCTCTCTCCTTTTAATAACTATTATTATTAGCAGTAGTGTTTATTATTATTATTATTATTATTATTATTATTATTATTATTATTATTATTATTATTATTATTGCTGCTGTTATATTTTATTGTATTTCAACTTTTAAACTGTTCCTATCACAACCCAAAAAGTTTACCTTTTCTTTCTGATTCTTTTCTTCACCAGGGGAAGGGGTGGGAGTGAGTATCTGTGTGGTCTTTAGTTGCCAGCTGGGGTTAAGCCATGATGTGCACTGGGTGATAGGGGTGAATTTTGTGGCTCCTGTGGTCTTTCTCAATATGTTATTTCTCTGGAACAACTACCTTTTCAACTTCCAGCATCTGTTTTTGTAGACATCCAGTTATGGCATCTGGCTCACCTGCAACCCCCAAACCAGAAACAGCTACTGCATTGTATTGGAAAGTGCTCTTGATGCACACCAATCTGTACCAGCTGTAGAGGGCACTTTCCAAAATGTGATTCAGGCCATTTCATTTTTAATATGTGTTTTTAAGTGCCCCACTTCCCCAAAGAGTATATTAACAGCCAACTCCTTGGTTAGGTGCCCCTGGGGGGGGAAGCAGGAAGGTGAGTCTGCCTTTCATCTCTGCTTTTGAAGCAGCATGTCTGTGCAAAGGGTAATGTCAGGCTATTCCATCGACTTTTCCAGCTTGTCCTTTTGAATCAGATTTCTGACTGAGAGGAAGCAACCAGCAGAGCCGGTCTCAGATGCCCGAACGGTGGGCGTCTGTCTCTCTGGGCTCCCTGAGGAGCCCAGCCTGCCCACATCTGAGAGCACGGGGGTCCTGGGCAGGCAGGAGGGGTGAGTTATTTGATTATACCCTTCTATTGCAGCTTTGCAAGGGATTACAGCAGAGCAGAGGAACTAGGGAAAGAAGTGTAACTGTGAAGACACACAGAACAGAATGGCAAAGTTTACATTCCAGTAGGGCTGTCTAGAGCAACTGTCACCTCTTCATTTATTTCTTTCCACAACGGTCCTTCTTTTCACTGTCATTTATGCTGGTTAAGTTTTCAACTTGGAGCAATCCCTCTATTCAGGGTGCAAGAAGCACCAGTGCCTGGAAAAGAAAGGTTGTGGTGTGGAAAAAATAGCAGTAGGAAAGGCAGGTAGACGGGAATTTTCAAAACCATTTTGAACCTCACTGCTGCTGAGGAAAAAGCTATTAGCAGAGTGTGTCATTAATTGTTGACATCATGACAGCAAATGTCTTCTTGATTCTCCACCTGGTTTTTTGACATCTTTCTTGGATGTAGCTCCTTGGCCTTTTTTCCCTTCTTTGTCATTTTTTCAGCCACTTTTTGGATCCCCTGCTCACAGATGTGTTTCATGGTACAATCACCAAGGCCATGGGATTATGCCTGCTGTTGTTTGACACCTTGGTGTGTTATACTAGCTGAAGGAGTCCTCTCCTGCATTTGTTTCTTCCTGGTGGAGATTACCCCTCTTTTGTGGGGTCTCTGTCACATTCAATGCTGTTGGGTGTTTAAGAGCCACCTGTTGGTTCTGCCTGGGGACCAAGCCGTCACCAGCCTCCACCCGCTCCTGTTTGCATGGCTGTGGTGAGGCAAGAGGAGCAGAATGTACGTGTTAATAGAAAATTTATACCATATCTGACAGCATTACTCTATTGATGACTGCCAAGAATATGACTGGCATAACTTTCTTAGGTCTTTCTCTGATCTCAGATGTAAATTTGATATGTGTTCAGGCAAACATATATTTCAGGAGAATTTTAAAGAAGAATTTATTCCATATATAGCTGTATTACTAGTATTTACCCTGCTGAATTGAATTCTAGCCATCTTCACAATTTCTCTTTTTTTAACGTGAGTAATCACCTATAACTGTGCAACTGATTTTTGGAATCAGAAATTTTAAAATCCCAACCGTGAACTTCCAAGAAATTTACTCTCATGTTCCTGTTTAGTAAATTAAAGAAAAAAACAGATAAGAGACACCTGTATAACTGAGGGTGAAAACCACCCACTCTGTTATAATCTCTGATTAGTAATAGGAACAGTCTTTTTTTTTTTTTTTTTTTTTTTTTTTTTTTTTGTCTTAACACATGGCACACTGAGATCCTATTGCAATGGACAATTTAAACCAAACATCTCCCCACCCCAGCCCTCTTTTATAAAGAACATTGTGCCTTCTTTGTGTCAAATTTTAGAAATGTTGCCTCACAGGAGTGTTACACCACAACTCCAGCTAATTCCTAAATGTAGTGCGTGTTTATACTCTTGGATAGTGAGTGCTTTCACTTTTGAAAGGGGAAAACTTGAAGGAAAGAAAGGCAGCTAAGTAGGTCAATAGGAATTATGTATCTCTACTTGCTTTTATAAACATCTTACTCTAACATATCGTGGCATCAGATGTGCACACACTGTCTCTTTTCAATTTTTCATACTTGATATATGCTTTGTATAGGTGAATTTCTATGCTTCTTGATGGAGGACCAAGTACTGCTGTGGCATTAAGTAAATATGTGATATATTAGTGTGCATCATTGCTCTTACAACTGAAGAACATACAAACTGCCTCACTTCTATGTGTTCTGCAGGAAATATGAAAACTTAAAAAAAATTCTTAGCAGAGAAGAAAAGTCACAAAAATAATAAGTTTGGATTCTTAAATATATATATATATATTAGAAGATTTCTTCTTTGCACAGGATGAGTGAAAATGAAAAAGAGAGCAAAGAAGCATTGGAATGGAGAAGCCCAGGTGAAATGGAGTCCTGAGCCCCTTTGCTACCATGTGTCCAGGTAAAAGACTGCTTTATTTCCTGAGATGAGGTCAGCTTCATTATTTGTTTGCTCTGGGTCAGAGATCGGTGGTAGAAATACTGGGGTGTCTGGCAGAAAGGAGTCAAAGGAGCACAAAGCAGCAGGGTGACAAAGTGGTGTACTGGCTCCTGGACTGAGGTAACATCACACAGGGCTGCACAACAGCATGTAAAAAAAGAAAACTCAAGAACTGCAGGAAGCAGGGAACTCTTCAGAGGGCTAAGGGTCCAGTGCCTCTGAGCTTTTCTTAAAAAATACTGAAACAACGAAGAAAAGATACAGTAGCAGATGGCACTGAAAGTTGAAGGGTTGCTTAACTCCAAAGCTATATCATTAGAAAACAGGTTAGAGAAAGGGGAAACATCAAGCCCTAGAAAAGGAAGGCTGGAGAAGGGGGAGAGGGAAAACAGACTATTGTGGGTGACATCTTGCAGTCTGAGCAGAAACAAAAAAATTATTGTTGCTTCCCAGTCAGTCACCAGGACAACAGCAGATTGAATTTGGAGCTACCTGCAATAATTTATAACTACTTTGTCTTGGTTGGATTATTATGTTGCTTTTCCTGCTTTTGTTGGATTCATTAGCTTGGCAGAGCTTCAACCAGAAAGGCAAGGTAAGGGGAGAAAAAAGCTATGAAAATACTGGTGAACTCAGCACTCTTGTTGCTTTGAACAGGTTTTGTGCTGTGATCTCCTCTCAAGGTGAAGAGAGGTGCACACAAAGAGAAGTGACAATGAGATCCTTTGCTGCTGTACAAGGACCTTCTGCTCTCTGTGCCCACTGCTGATCATAAGCACCCAAAAAGAAAGTTCAAGAATGTGCTGGGATCTGGTAGGACCCCTTGGCCCTGACAGCCTGCTGGAAGGACAATCACAGTGTTTGCACGACTGGAAAGCAGGGTGACAGGCCCAGAGCCTGTGGAGGTGGGAGGTGTTAGTGGAGCTGCAACACAGTCTTCCAGAAGTTGTGCCTGATACATTTTGATGGCAGGAATGACAGAGATAATGGGGAAGCTGAAAACAGCTGTCTGAAAAGGCCAGTTCGAAAAGTAACCTAGCAGTGGCATGGAAGAGATGGACAAGCATCAGGCAACATGCTGCACTTAGCCCTTCAGCTGTCTGAAGGATGGAGAGATGGAGAAAGGGCAGTGAGGGTGCCCTTTCACAGCAGGCAAACAACTGAGTGACAAAAATCCCCGTAGTCCATTCCTGCTGTGATATCCACACCTGTTAGGGGGAAAGTTGGTAAACTGCACACACGGGCAAATTGCTCACCATATGGTCTAATTTCCTTTGGAACCACTGTGTGGTGAAATACAGAAGAAAACATCCTACAGCATGCAAATAAAATGCAGTGTTATGGCACTGGACCTTTTAGGCTTGCTTTTTCAAAAGCCAAAGGTTTTATTAGGAATTGGCTGTCGGGCAAATGTACATTTCTGGGACACGTCAGAGGCATATTAAAATTTTTAAGCAACAATAGTAAGAGGTTACTAATGATTGCAGGGAAAATTCTTTTACAGCTCTGAATTTTATCTTAACATCCAACCCTTGAGTAACTTAAAGGGTGGAGATCTGTGTGTTCTGCTCCACCTATAAACCTATCCAGACTCACAAAAAAATAGCCACATCCCACCCAAGTATTTAAAAAAAAAACCCCAAACACTACTGATTACTCCATCCTCACTGCATGCCCAAATTTTATGGCTTCATTAAAGTGACAAATGCGAGGAAAGAGGAGTTTGGTATGTGTCATGCTTTGCACATAGCACTGGTTTTATTACCTCTAACATTTTAAGGTGTCAGGGTAGAAAACATCCTGTCCCTATGCATACAGAGGACTTGTTCAATATGGTGGTTTCTGAACAGTTGGAATTAAGGCACATCCCACATAAAGTATTTGTGTAAATTATTCAGTATTGTAGCCTAACTGTTTGGCTTGAAGCATCCATTTATATGCCTGTATTTTTCTTGTCTAGTAGCTTTCCCTTTCAAAGATATTATGGCAGACCTCCCTTTCCCCTTGAGACTGGGGTCAGTTATACTGCTGTTTTAGGATTACAGTAAATAAATTTACAGAAAACATAAACAAGAAAAAGAAATGGCAACTCTGAGCCATACATCATTTTTCCTTCACTTTTTCTTTCTCCCTACAGCTATTACTCTAAGTCCTTTATGAACCCCAAATGCTTCTTTCTTTACTGTGGCAAGCACTTTGTGAATTGTTTATTAGCTTGGAAAACTGTTTCTGTCTCTCAGGACAGGTGTCAGTAGAAGATATCCAGGACAAACACTCTGTGAAGAAAGTTCCTTTATGCCTTAGGAATCAATGAGCTATTCCAAATGATCCAGTGCTCTGAACCATGTTGAACTGAGGACCAGCAAATGTTACCTTCCATCTCTTCCAGCGACTTTAGTGCTGTCTTCATTATCATCTTCTGTTCTCCCTCGCCAATTCACTCAGCAGTTTGCCTCCCATGCTACACACCAGCTGACAGATGTATCCTTTTCATTTCACATACTCTTAAAGCCTTGGGCGCTGCTTTCTGGAGATATTTATACAGCTCTGGGACCCAGTTGCTGGAAAAGTAGTTTGTACTGAATATTTGTTACATGTTCTACAAGATCCCACACACTATTACTTTGCATAGAGTAAAACAACAACAAAAAATGCTGATGTCTTTGTATTTATTTTGGATGAAACTTAAACAGTGCACCTTGCTGACAGTACACCTCGTTCTGACAGTCTTTCAAAGTTACCCTCTGTAACAGCCTGAATTACATGACTAAAATTTTTCATATATGCCACAGTGCCTTCAGACCCTACCTACCACCAAGTTTCTTCATTTCCCACAAGCAAAGAGAGTAGGAGAGTATCTTCCTTCTGCTCACCACAGATATTTTTTTGTGTCCTTAACTCAAGCAGTGGTAGAGAAAGGACATCTGCAACAGGACACACCACTGAGTCTGTCCCCCCACATTAGTCAGGAAGAGCAATCACTTTTGTGTTTATTCTGCTGCTGTAAATTCTTCCCCCTATTTTAGTCAACATTAGGCAAAGTGTGGAACCGATATACAAATCAGTTGGTTTTAGGTTGAAATTCTCTTTATATGTATTTCACTTTCAGCATACCTTATAGATATGTTGGCTGTCTATTGAATAACCATTTCCTGGCTCTGGCAAAGGAAGGTGTCAGAATCTGAAGGTTTTTTTGCCAAGTGTTTTACCACTGTTTTTTCATTTAGATGGTTTGCTAGAAAAAGAGGTAAATACAGAATATTTGAAAAATGCCACGGCAGAACCCTTAAGGTAAACCAGCTGGCCTTTGCTTCAGTTTCTAGGGCAGCATTTTAATAAACATTAGTCATGGTGATTATGGAACTTTTTTATCAAGGATACATCATTTCCAGCATTATCCCATTTTCGAGTCTATATTAGCATAATAACTCACATTATTAGTATAATTTGAGACATTTTAAGGGCATGGCTGGAGAATAAGAAGCTCAGGCTGGAAAGCCTCTGATTGCCAGTTGCTTGTCTTGCTTGCCAGGGCCAATTAACATATTTCTTCCATTCTCGCCTTTGTTTGACTTATCAAAATACAAATGTGCAGCAGACTTTCAGAATCACTTAGGCTCCTTGTCCAGGCTTTAGAAGCACATAGCAACACGAAGCACATTCATGCAGATTAAGTGCTCTTTGGAGTATTAGAAACCACTTAATCTGTATAAATATGCTTCAGGTTGTTCAGCTTTTACACCTTGAGAAGAAACTGCACTGGTTCAGAAAAGTGTGTGATGCATTATTTAAAAGAAGATATATAATCCATGATAAGTTTATCTTCCAAGTGACTATTGTCAGAATCATAGTTTATATTTTTTATATTTTGGACTTCCTTGCACTGTGTTAATGCAAGTAACAAAGGGAATTTCCTATTATATACTCTATTAGTTTCAAAATTCTGGCTTTATCACTGTTGATTTAGAAGATAAGCATGAGAGATGTATAAGTACTGAGCAATTTTACTTTACAAATTTGTGCAGCAGGAAGAATTTGCATTTTTAAACAGAAAAAGGTAAACAGTATTTATTTTCTCACTGAGTTAATATGTTGTTCCATGCATAAAAGATCTTCTTAGCTTCCATTGACTCTAATTTTCATTTGCAGTAGAGCTGAAAAGAATGAAGTATGAGACAGGACTAAGAACATTATATTGTGATGTTAGATATTTTGCTTTTGGGGTTTACAGTGTCATTTAGTCTAATAACTCTTCACAGTATAGTTTAATTATTGCCAAAAATAGAAAGCATGGTTGCATTGTGCAGCTTTCCCAGAGGATGTCTTATGTGTCCTGAGATAAATTTAAGCTCTATATTTTAATATATGTGCAACCGTAACTGTGTCGCATTCTGAAATCCCTTGTTAGACAAATGCTTGCAGCAGCCGTTAATAATTGGAAGGTAACCTGGGCAAGACAGCATTCATCTTAAAATGCTGACTCCAAAGAAGTAAATAAGACTTTTTCAGACTGGATGCCCTCACCAAGAGCTGATTTCAATATATAAAATTCCATTTTTTGGTGAAAACATGGGACTTTTAGCATCAATAAATACCTTCTACGGGGAAAAGCCTGTGCTCTGTGGTTGATCTCAAAGGATGCTTTAGTAGATCTAGATGCCTCTCTTCCCTACTTATACCTCTGGGGCCATTTGCCCCCTGAGTTGGCGGGCAGCATCCTTCCCAGCTGTGGGAAGCAAATAAATCCCAGCTGCTGGAGGTGACTGCCAAGTGCTCTACCCTTCACCAGTGAGCTTCTTCATTTGCTGAGGCAGCACCACTGCAAGCCAGCCTATCCAGGTTCATCACATCTGGAGATTGTCCTAGATGGGCCATAATATCCACAGTGGTTTATATTCAGGTCCTAGAGGAACACTACCCTTGGCAATATGATCTTAACCTCACTGTAGTAGTAAAGGCAGCTGCCAGGGCTGATGTTTCTGGCCCTGATACCTGTATGGAGATGGGGGGAGCAGGGGAATTCTTATCTGCATACTACAGCAGGATGAAGGTTCACTTGAAAGATGTTTAGTAACACAAACAGGAACTCACAAAGGGCAGAAGAAGGCCTGGTTTTGGAGGCAGAGTTGGATTGTAACCTTCCTTTTCCCCTTTTACATAAAATAACCAAGGACATGACTTTAGCTGTGAAAGAAACTGTTGTGTGTCCACTCTGGTCATTTCATTGTCACTGTAATAAAGCTTTTTGTTTTACAGAGATCTGCAAATTTTTTTTTCTTTTGGTAAGAATGCTAAATATTCTCTTTTGTATAAATATAAGAATATATTAAGATATGTTATATTATTAATATAATATAAATATAAGAAATTATAAAGAGGCTTTGGAAACTCTGATATTTTACTGTGATATTAGTATCCAACTGCAGTAAACTAAACTGGGTGAAAAAAGCTTCTCAAATTCAAAATGGATTAAAAAAATTCAATTAATTAATTAAATTCAGTGGATTCAAAAAGAAGACTGGGTAATTAAGGAAAATTTCCTAATTTTAATCCAATTTAAGGTGCAGGTTGCATTGTTTATGAAGCACACAAAAATAGCAACATTTTTTCCACTGTAAGTTTGGAATTAATTCCCTGGGTTATATCCAGTGCAAACACTGAAATGTTATATGACCTCTATTGCACAGAGGTCCTTTGCCAAAAGCTCATTGCAGTAATGGGCTTTAATATTTTTTGCATTGGATTTTACTCTGCTGTTGGTTTTATCATTCTTGATCTCGGCAAATGTGCTTTATTGTCTGGATCATTTAATTTTGTTAGGCAAACGTGCTTCATTTTTTAATGATAAAATGTTAGCATACTCTTCAATAATAACTTTTTCCTTTCAGAGCTACTGATGCATAAAGTCTAATCTTTTGTAGTTGAAGGAAGATGTTCTTTAAGAACTGATTTAGGGTCTGCCTTTGTTTTGCTAATTTTTAATTACATGCAGTCAGACCTGATTAATCTGACTTAGCATGCAAAGCCCCTTTTTAGAACTAAATAAAATCAGATTAACAAGTAAAGGATACATACAAGGATGTGTTCTAAGGTTGGTTAAAAGTTAAATCCTTCTTATTCTTAAACATACAGACATTTCTGTCTGAACAGTTTGTGTATTCTAATTAGGTACACAGTTTTGCTGTGTAACAGAGGTTTAATTCCTTTTGACTTTTGAGCGAAGCATCTAGGCATCATAATAATATTATGCAATGAAATGCCTTTGCAGGGTTTTATAGCTGGAACAGTACTTAACAAGATCAGCCAATGCCCTTATGAACACAAGTGTGTTTAAAGAGGTGGCACTGTGTTGCAATTTCAGGAGTCATGTTACTTTTTTTAAAGAGAACCCAAGGGAACCTGATATGAGCTAAGAGCAGCTGCAATGAGGGTGAAGACCCTGACTTTCCTCCAAGATCTCCTCTGCTCTTGCTCCTGGTTACCCACTTTGTACTGGCTTTGGTGACGGAGCTCAACACAGCACCTCAGCTAAATAAAATGGCAGAACATAACCTGTAAAAAAGTGTATATGGAACTTTTCTGTTTGTAAAGCAACCTGAAGGAATTTTCCTAGGGGTCAGCCAAGCACTGAATCTGATGAGATGGAGGGGAGAGGGTGAATACCTAGTGAAGCAGCATGAAGGGGAATAGAAGGAAGGAAGGAAAAGAAAAAGGAAGAAAATCTGTGTTTCAGGCATTGTGGACCATTTGTCACTTCAGTCGCAGTGTGGGGCTGCGCTCCAAGGAGGCCAAAGTCTTCAGCTCAGCTGTGCCTGAACACCCTGTTTATCTCACAGTGTCAGTAACTTCAGCTGGATTTAAGTATGTGCTTTAAGCAGAGGTGGATTTGAAAATCCATTATGGGCATCCACTTAAAATGTTTTCTGACTGTGGTTGACACACTTGCCCCTGCCTTGGAGGGAACACACAACTCTCCTGGCATTCCGCTAATAAGGAGCAAACCTGCTCTTCTCTGGGCAGAGGCCACAGGTATGCAGAAACCTCCTTGGAGACAATTGCCTTTTTAAATTGATTGCAGACTGTTATACTACTACTAAACAATTACTTCTAGTTGTAAGAACTGCACAGTGTAGTAACTCTACATCTCATCTCTATGTTTCTAAACCAAAGCATGGCAACTTGCACTGCTAGCCTTTTGATGGGAAAAAATTATTAAAAAGCTTTTCAAATACAATGGAAAAGGTTATTGTAGCACGATGTTGGTTATTTTAATTTGAAATGATAAATACACATCTAGTAGAGGACAAAAAAGCCTTTATACTTGACTAACCCCTGCCCTATTTATACTACATTTTGCCATGACGTATTTCCGTACTGTGTACAATAAAACATAAATGGCTCAAATTCATCAAGAAGGGATTAATTGGCATATAATAGGGGATCTGGCTACTATACTGGCAAGCTGCCAAAAGGAAAGATGAAAGAAGCTTGTGGAGAAGGGGGCATAAAAATTCATGTGAGTGCAAAAAGCCAGCAACTATAGGAATAAGTTTATGTGCAAGCTAAGTCTAACTATGTGACCTGGCTTATATCAAAGAACAGTAGTGACATTATGAGATTCCCAACATGGAATTATTTTTATGAGCCATTCATATATTTAATTTTATTTAGGCTGAAACTGAATTGGTTGAGCAGACAAGTGGAGTTTTGATATGGCTGTTTGGAAGCTGTAGGAACTCAGATGAGCAGAAACCACAACCATGCTAGCATGCTGATCACATCTCTTCCAGCTGAGAGGCCAAACACTGCAAATCCTTAGCTCTCTGATTAGACATTTTGCTTAGCTGGAGCCTAAGTCAGGAAAACTCATTACTCTTTTCTTCTTTTTTTACTTTCCTATTTTCCTTTTTCTTAAGACTATATTCTCCATTCATTTCTTGTACTGCTGTAGATTTTCAACAATGATCACATTATTGGTCAAATCCACACCCTCTTTCCCATCCCCCATCTGGAAAGAACAAACAGTTTCTTACAGTTTCTTAAAAATCTGCTGTTGCACTTATGAACTTTAGCTGTCAGGCACTTGGATGCAATGTTTTTCAGGAGGGAATACAAATCTGTCCATTTCAGTGCTATTCCGCTTACCCTTAATTCTCTTCCTTCATTCTGGATAAATAAAAAGATTAATTCCCACACATTCTTGAAGCTCTGCTTGGCTCTAAATTAGATCAAGTTGGGAGTTTTGCTCATTACAGCTCTTCTTCCCTGCTGGCTGAGAGACTCTTGTATTTGTCACTTGTATTCTTCCTGTCCTCCTGTCCTTACAATTCAATTGTAAATCCCGCACGACCATCATTCAACCAAAGAACAGACTGTCGGGGCTTTTGAACATGTTTCTTTCTATAAAAAGTGCACAAATAAAGGCACGTTACTCCCAGACAAACCCTTACAGCGCTAATAAAGTTTTAGATGCACAGAAAATAATGCAGTTGAAAATACAGTGGAGCACAAATTTTAAACGCTGCTTATCTCATTAGAATGGCATTTCAGCGTTTCAGAGTGCCAGCGTGCCGCTTCTGTTCTGTGGGTTCTCCCCTTCAAGAAGAATTACTGTCTCTCTTTATGCAGGCACATTCTGCGACAACAGTTCCCACCATGTTTTTAATGCATATGTATATATATCTCAGGCGCAGAAAAAGCTATACATAGGATGAATCATCTGCTTCATAAACTCAACTGTGCTGTTGTCAGAACCTATAAAAATAATGTGACAGGCAGGCCTTAACAGAGTGTCTATCCACCAGCTATTGTGAAGACAATCAACCACCTTCAATCTTCATCATCTTGGCTGGAAACCTGCCCCTGGAAGCCTGGGGGAATACAGACACGCAGGAAGCCAAAAGTTTGACAGGTCTGATTTTCCAATAACCAGGAATATGTGTTCCCTAGCAGAGGGTTTGAAAATACCTTGTCAGTCCCACCTTCCTCTTCATACTGAAAGAGCTCCAGGCTGAGCAATTTTGTTGATTACAGCACCAGTGTGACTGGCCAATACGATACCATCTAGAAGCACCTCTGCTGTATAAACCTTGCAATCTTTTTAATAGCATGCTGAAAGTTCATGCAGACCCGTGAGGTGTGGTATGCTCCTAAACATGAGCACACACACAGGAGGTCTCTTTCCTGCTTGTCATTCTAGATGGCCACTGACAAACACCACTGAAAAGGTTTCTCCATAGCTGAGTATGTTTGTATTATACTCAGCAACATCAGGTTGAGATTGCTAATGTTTGATTTGTTTCACAAAGCCAAATGACAAAGTGGAGTGGCAAAAGATGGCATTAGGTTGTGGTCTTCTTTCACCAGAGAAAATAAATTCAACACTCTTCAATCCTAATGCATGGGATTTTTTCTTAGAAAGGTGCTAAAATACCAGGAGTGGTCAACACAAAGTGGCTAAATCACACAACAAATTGACTTATAAAACTATTAGTTCTGTGGACAAGGAGCCAAGGAAATTATTTTAGCAATTTTATCCCTCTGTAATCACTAAGATGATTTGAGTGGCCACTGTGGACATGGGGATTTTGATTATCACTAGATCAATGAGACCATATTAATTTTATTATCATCCAAATGTGTAGGAACAATAATAAAATAAGCCCCAAAACACCTTTGGAAATTCATACGAAGCCTGTTTTAAAATTATAAAAAAGCCAAAACAATGCTGAGTTCAGCTATCAGATGGCAAGACTTGTGTCTACTATGCAATTATGTGAGATTCTATGTGATTTTGTTTGATGAGGTTTATGGTTATGTGCTTCTTAATAAATCCTTCTATATTTGCACAGTTGAGCTGAATTCCATGGAAGAAATTGCGATTTAGATGAAATCAGCAGGTTTTTATACTGAAAAGCATTTATGAATTAGAACAAGAAATTGTACATATCTTTCTATTTTTTTTGAACTATCATGCTTGTTAAGGATATTTAACAACTGATTAATACATGCTTGACCTTGAGCCCTTATTTGGGCTTGACTTTAATGATATGCAATTTCTCATTTGATCTAGAGCATAGGTTGAAGCCTCTTCAAAAGTGAAGATAAATTTCCATAATGCAGATTTGTCTGAAATTCAGACAAGACACAGACAGGTGAAATTGCATCATGTAGATATATAGCACGTGGCTTTTTCTTCAAAGTTTTCACCTGTCAACCCCTACATCCTGGTTACCATATTCAGAGACATGGAAAAGTTCAGAAAGGAAAAATTTTCTTTTCCTAAATATCACTAACCTAAATTCTGCCTAAATATGAGACACAAAGCTGTCTGAAAGAGAATGAATTTTTAATTTAAGTTAAGGTGGAATTGTAATAAACATTTAGCTAGTACACAGGTATTTGTGAAAGTGAAAAATGTGTATTTAATAATAACACTTGCAAAGGTAGAGAGGGTATAAGGGGTGACTGTCTGGTGAGATCAACTCAGCCACATTTCTGTCTCCCTGGTTCAGCACTGGAAGTCCCCTTGCTTCTTTGAGAAACGGCTTGAACAAAACACTAATGAATATACATAGACGATGCAACAAATCCTGTGCTGGCAGAGGTACAGATTTTATGACCTAATAGGTCTTTTCTCTCTCCAAAGGCTATGATTCTCTGAAAAATGAATCCCTTTCCATGGAAATGGGGGTATCTACTGCACAGAACAATATTATTTTACAGAGTGATGTGGCTTGGTTGTATTATGTGGAGATCATCTGCACTTTGATAAAGGTAGAAAATTAAGAGATAACCAGTCTGTTAACAATAAAGGCCCCAGGAGCATAAATGACTTCTTTTTTAACTACCTTAAACAATTACCCCATTTCTAGGCAACCCAGACTGCTTCCTGAATAGTTTTGTGCTTTCCATAATCCCACTAAAGTCTTACAGAGTCTTGCTGAATTTGATTTCTTCAGTTTCCTATTTGTATCCCTGTACTTTCTCAAATCGGCCATTATTCCAGTGATGTTGAATTATACAGAACCTTTTGATTATAGTGCTACAAAACACAAGGAACCTTCAATATAATTGAGGCTTCTATAGTGGTCAAGCCAGCCTCATCTGCTTCTTTATGCAGAATTACAGAAACCGTGTGACGTGGCACACATTCCTCACTAGTTTGGCAATCCAAAACATTGTTTAAACAAGAAGGTACTTTGGCACTGCAAATAATTCCCAGAAATACAAAGAAGAAAATTTCAGAACAGTATGACTCAACAAACAGCCTTAAAAGAAAGATCTGCTTTCATTTCCCGCTGGAATCAGTAACAAAATAAATTTCAGGCACCCCTCCCCCCACCCCATCCCCTTCCCCCTTCTTATTTTTTTGACCAGCATCAAAATCAGCTCTTTCCAATGTGGGACAAACTCTGCTGCTGTTCATTTGGTACTGCTTTCCTTTGTGCTCTAGGCTAGACTAGAGCAATTAATTTTTACCAAGGTCTGTTGTGTAATTTTACAGAAGATCACTAATTTTTACCAAAGTCCTCTGGATAATTTTATTCAGGTCTGCTCAGCAGGAAGCTGCTCTGGCTTCTGCTCTGATGGTCTAGCCAAATGCTGGATGCTGCCCTCATATCAGGAACAGGAACAGGAACTGCAAGGGCTTCTGAAGAGAGCAGGGCATGTTACAGATACAGTGGCAGGAATGTGCCTCCAATCTGGGTGAGGTCTGCTCAAAAATGCTTTGATTCCTAATCCATCTGGAATCTCTTGTTTGAGCTGATGCAGTGTGCATTTTATTAATCTGATGCTTTCTTATCCCATATTGGTGTAATTCCATGAACTTTCACAATTATTTTTATTTATAGTTTTGTTAGGAGGGAAGAAACAGATCCTTTACTCATGAGCTTTTTCTTAAACTTAGAGCTCACTGTCTGCTATTTGTGATAGTTTATCTGACAACTGCTTTTTGATGTGATGATTATATTATTTGTGAATGCATTTTGTCCTCCTTTTCCATAACAGGTTAAACTGTAGATATTTCAGTGCGTTGACTTAATGAGGTCTTTCCTAACCTAGTAAGCACAGCTTTCTACTTCCTACATATGAAATAAAAGGTGAACAGACAAAAAGGGAATTTTTCCTCCTTTCCATGTGAGTAACATTTTAATAAAATTGTTGGTAAGTTGTGTATATGTGTGGAGAATAAAGACAAGCGAGTCATGTATCTAAAAGCCATTCTGAAATCCATGGGGGCTGGAGATATCTCAGGGAGAGAAGATCAATTCTTCCTAAAGTGTGAAAACTTCAGAAAAGATTTCAATTGTCCATCTGCATCAATTGTAACATCTACTTTTGCTTCAAACCATTGCTTGACATATTGATATATGTATTTTCCATAGGCTCCTTTTAATGAACTGAGGAATCAGATGATGAAGGCCTTGCTCCTGAAAGCACACATTCCTTTTTGAAAATCAGGAGAAATTGCTTCAAAAAGCCAACTACATTACTTAGGAGATATAACCCTAGTGCTATGGATACCAGAAATCTCAGCATGGGAAGGTTTTTTCCTCTTGTCTCCTTGATATTTTACAGATTCTGCAATGTTGTCTTCTACCTGTAATAAGGAGCCTAGAAGAAGTAGAAACTTCTGTCATTTACATACCAGCTGAATCCACAAAGCCATTTAAACACTTATTTCTTATTGATTTTTATTGAGCAATGGCTCCTAAATGCTTTTATGGATCTAGCAAGTAGTATTTTCATCTCTTTGTTGAGAAAAAGATAATTTTATGGCCAAATTCCTTCAAAATCCAAGAATATTTGTGTCACTGTAATGCATGATTTTGAAAACTTGTCAGTGTATTTTACTGCTGTGCTCAGAAGCATAATAGCATGCTTTATAAAGTATAATCAATATTAGCAGACTAAGGTAGATAACAATCCAGATCTCTTAATTTGCGTGCTTTCTATACATTTGGTAACATTACCAATTAAATACCATCATGACTTTGAGAGGGAATTAGAAACAGCCTGGGTCCAGTCTTCCAGCTCCTCTCGTGCTTCTTTAGAAATATGAAACAATCTGAAATGGTGTTTGTCTGACCCATCAGACTAGTTTTACATCTTCTTTCTACAGCCGGGGCAGTGCAGAACAGCCAGAGCATGCTGATGACTTTGGCTCATTAATTTTAGCGAGACACTGGGTCTGAAGGTTGTTTAATACTTCTGGACTGAAGCTTTCTCTGCCTCTTTGGAGGCCTGATGAATGCAGTTGGCAGTGCTGTGTCTAGAGCACCAGTCTTCTGACTAACACTTCTTGGAGCTACACTGAAACACAGCAATGAATGCAGCTATCCAACAATCAAAAAATGCACCCTGTCACCCTTTTATTTCCGTGCTGCACTTTATGGCCAGCTTGTTTTCACAGAAAAAAATGCTCCATCTTTAGGAGACAAAAGGGAAATCAGACCCTGTGGGCAAAGTTGGAGGAGCAAGTCTGCTCTGCTCTGCCAGCTTGCAGTGGTCCCATGGGGCAGTTACCACACCTATGAATCACTGAAGGAAGTTGATATATTAACCTCATTCTTAATATACAAGAGCAGTGTATGAAAGAACTTGTGTGGAAATCCTCAGCTGCTGTTACAAGGCTTTTTTAAGTATCTTACAATGTCGAGAATCAGTCTGGCCCTAGTATACCTTAACTTCATACTTAAGATCAATGGGGCAACCCTAACATAAAAATGAGGAATGTATAACACTATTAATCTGAAAAGGTACTACATTTAATGATACATTACCTAAAATATATTGTCTACTGGTTTCAAAGTTAACACAAAAATATAACATGCAGGTGGCTCAGTCTGTGAAATAAGGTTTATGTCTAGAGGTTGTCCTGGTTGTTACTAGAACACCATCAAACTCTCTTCAACATATAAATATCAGACTTTGGAATGCTCCAGAGCAGGGCCAGCTATAAAAAATGTTGTTTGCTATTAAGAAACTCTGTGGACTATCCAAACAAGACTATGGAATTCTAGGAGTTGGTCCTGAATACATTATTACATGAATGAAACAATTTTATGATGCTATGATCCCAGCAAAAACACTATATGGTCTAATATTAAGAAGGAATCATGGTATTTAACAACCTATCCTTCTCAAAAAGTAAATAAGATTTCAAATGTATTAGACTTATGGTAAACTGAAGTTAGCTGGTACCACTAATCATTAATCTGCATTGCTGAGATACAAGCCAAACCCATATATTTGTCAGTCCAGGGAAAATGCTGAGTTACTTAAAAGAAAACCATCCCAAACAAACAAAGAAACCAGTTTAAACTATTTTTGCCAATATTGAGCCATCTTGGGATGCCATAGGGGGTATGATCTCTGACCTTTCACCACAGCCATTTCAAAATTATTCAAGTATGTGATTACTCAAATCCTTCCTTCTGACTAAAACTCCACGTTTATTTTTCAAAATGGATGTTTTGTGCTCCTTCCCCATTATCTGCTCTTACTAACTGAAAATTACCACAAGTGCCAACCAGCCCACAGACGGGGTGAGACAAAACTCTAACACTTCAAGGTTCAAGTGCGTCTGAGGCAGCAGCAGCCCTCATCGGCCTCCCAAAGAGCCCATGGGCGACTTCCCTACCAATAAATAGAGCACTGTCAGTCAGGCCCATTCCTCCCAACCTCACCCCTTCCTACCTGCCAGCTAATGAGGGAGCTCACTGCAGGCAGGCAGAGATGCTATGCCCAGAGGCAGGTGCTTTGAATAATGACCATTTACATTGGTATTCTGGTCCTGCTTTCCCTTAAAGCTGAAAATGTAGGGGCTTACAGCAGTTAACTGTCCTTATGCATCCTTAAGAGGATGTGAAGTTGAGCCTATAGGGTTTCCCTTTATAGGTGCTCTTCAAGGAAAGAAAAGGGGAAAATCGATGAGTACAGAGACTAGCATAAAATTAGATCTTGTGAAACACACAATCCTACATTTATTTATGTTCATTTAACATGTTAAATGGGCTATTAGCAGGCCATAACTTTTCCAAGTGTCTCTGCATAATCCAGGTCTTACATTGCTACCTCTTTAACCCTTCTAGAAAAAGTAAGACAGCAAAGAGATTTAAAGTTCATTTGTAACTGGTTTCTGTGAGCAGCAGTGCGCTGGCTTCATGTTTATCAATGTGCCTTCCAGTCTTGGAAGTAGAAAAATGGGTGTTTTCCTCCTAGCACTTGCACCCTGTTAACAGAGTAGCGCACAGTTGTCACCTCCTCTGAACCTTTTCAGCAGCTAAGGGCTGAAAATTGGACAGAGGAGGAAAACACAATCCAAACAAAATTGGCAACTGTGAAGTAGCACAAATCTGTCTGCGCACTTTGGAGACCCTGCACCTTGTTACCTTTCTGTCGTGATAGGATATGAGGAAAAATGAGGGAGACATCTGCAAGAACACTTAGAAATGCACAGGGAAGAGAACTAAACGAGCCAGAAGCAGACAAAGTAGCTTACTAAGCAGTTACATCTTGGAGGGACTCTCCCTGCATTCCAGGCTGCTTTGCTCGGTGTTCGTACAAACTTGAATTGCCTTCCTGAGCCACAGTCCCATTTCTCTCTAGATCTTTGTATCTCTGTTGTCCTTATATACCCCAGCTTATCAGTTTTGTCTAGTTTTCTTACAAAAAAGTGAAATAAAACTTACAGCAAAAGAAAGAAGAGGAGAACATCTATCAGTACATAAAATGCTTCAGGCAGATTTTCATCTGGAAAAAATATTAAGAAATGAAAAGGAATGTATAAGTGAGCTACTGTGAACAACAATAAAATGTAGTGATAAAAATTACATGTAAAATAGAGCTGAGCCATCGGCCCAGAAAGCCCACAGGTTGCTCCTGCAGCACACAAATGTCCAGTCTCACATTTGAATGACCAAAATATTTGTATCAGTTGCTTCCTCAGTGCACTGTGAACAGTGTCCTTTAACAGTTACCCTAATGAATGGTTCGAGGGAAACACCCTCGTATTTTCCATTGATATGCAAAATGTTTCCTTAGAGAAAATAAATAAACCAAGCATGAATAAATTTAGGCTGTTAGATTGGGACGTTCTTTACAAGTGAAAATCTGGGCCAAGAGTCAGCTACATACAACAAATATATCTTCTAAAAAAAAAAGCAGCCCAACCAAAACCTAACAACTCTGAAAGAAAAGGTATGATACAGGAAACAGTTATATAAATTGTTCTTATTATTATTTCATTGTGTAACTGGCTCCAAAAGGGACCCATCAACATCAGAGCTGAACCTTCACTGTATCAATCTATTAGTGACTTCTCAAAACATCCCTCCCTGTTAGTGTTGCTGATTCTGTTCCACAAATGATGTTTAAGGTTATAGAAGAACATAAGGAGTGTATTTCCCCTTTGCATTGCTTATCTGCATCAACAATCCATTTAAAGTATGACCAGGGAAAGAAAAGAAACAGAAAGAGCAGGTTGTACCTAGAACTTCTAAACCCTTTCGAAGTAGAGAAACAGGACAGGAGGCAATAGGGACCAGGGTAAAAAGGAAGTTGTGCTGTGATTACTTTCTTCACTGAGATAAAAAGGACCAATGTGGGGTACTTGTGCCTCTTCATTGCTCAGCAGTTGTGTTAGGTTGCAGGGTTAAGCCAGGCTCAGTCCTCTTGGCCATGGCTTCCTGCCTGTGGTGAAGCTGCAAGCAAGTTTGTGTTTATTTGCTTTGAACTTGGTAGCCTACACTTGTGGTTTCATCCTAACCAAAAGCTATCTCTGTGATTGCTGATGTGGTCTTTCCCTTCCTCCTCCTGTGGCCCTTCTTTTGTGGAGGGATTTGGGCAGCACAGCCCTCATTTGGCAGTAGCTGCTGCGGGACCCCACCCTGTGCATGGGACACGCCTCCTGCTCTAATAAAAGGGTTTTATTACTGGAGAGTAATGTGTCCTGTGGGATCACCTGCTGTTTGCTGAGTCCTTGCTCTCCCATGCTGTGGTGTTGGGAACCCTTCTGTAAGGTATGGGTGGGCTTGTGGAGCTTGGCCTCTGATTTCCTTGGGACCAAGTATCTGCTGCAGGGCAGCCTGTGAGGGGCACTGGACTCAGTAATGCCAATGTACTCCTTGATGCTACCCTTGAAGAAATGTGGAAAATTGTCACAGTGTCAGTGTCTCTTTGCCTCGGCGAGCCCTGGCATCCCGGCAAGAAGGGGCATGGCTTGGTAGCTGAATGAACCTTGCTGATCCCGGGGGTTCTGGTTTGCCTGCAAAAGTGAAGCGATGACAGCAGGAAAGAAGGAGAGAGTCTGCTCAGGGTTCAGCCACTGGCTTTATTCATCCCACAGTGGGGGTAACCTCAGCTCAGGGCGTCTGCCTCAGCAGAAGGAGCCCTTAGCAGAAAGAGAAAGAGTACTCGAGGGCAACATCTTTTACTGGGGTGAGGAACCCGGGGATGGGTTTAACTGAGGACAAATCAGAGATCATGTGGGCATGGCTCTGCAGGTAAATGACACATATTACAACAAATCAATAACTTAGGCGGGGAGACAGCCAGAGTCTTGCCCAATCACTCGACACCCTCACTGGAACAGTCTAGACTTTGGGAGAGGCCTCAAAGTGATAGACAAGACCCAGGGGCTGTATAACTTATGGTTGACACATGACTAGGATTGGGGTAAGGGTAAAACCAGGAAAGGTTAAACATGGGTGACATGGGACAAACCATTACAACTTATAAAAACAATATAAAACAAGGAACAAATACATACATAAAACTGATGAAACAAAAAACACACCACTACAGAAAATCATATCCTTTACATATCAAGAATCAATCTTACTTATATCAAGGTTAATGGCAAATTTACCATCTATTTAAGTGGAAACAAGATCAGGTCATGGGTTGCTAGAATTAGGGCTTGGAGCAGGAAAAGACATTGAAAGTTAAGAAGGTGGTTGTGGTTACATGGACATTTTCCATTGTTGTGCTGACTGAAATAGCCCTGCAGTCACTTGTTCTTGCCCTATTTGTTACACTGACCCTGGAGTTTGTACATGGAGCTAAATTACTTTTCTGGGTGAAAAACAAGGAGTTTTGGTGGGGATTAATTTGCAAATGCATGTAACCCCTTGTGTTCATTCTGTGCTTGCACTTATGCTTTGCAGTCACAAGAACTGAGGGTGATAGGGAACAGGGACAAGTGGCCAGAGCAGTTGGGAGTTGCTTAAACCACTTTTAACACCACCTCACTTTACTTTTTTCCTGTTTCCATTTTGAGACATGAAATGCAAAAAGAAAATGATATTTCATCTTGTCTCATCATTGCCATTGCTGCCTGTGTGGCCCTGTCACCTTCTGTCTTTCAGAGACGGTCCTGGGTGGAAGTGCTGAGGGCAAATCCAGGTAGATAAGGTGACACAACTCTTACCCTAGCTGGAAGACAGAAAGTTGGCCAACATCCTCACAAGTGTTCAGACTTTGTGTCCACTGGATACCAGTGTGAATAAACAGCCCACAGTTTATCAGTCAGAGAACAATAGCTGCAAGCATGTGTGTCCTTGAGAGAAAATAAAGTGAGCTGCCTTACCTAAGTCTCTCTTGTAGAACCCTGGTCTAGGGCAAATTGCCTCAAATTTCCTGGGGCAGTCCACTGTGCTGATGCATGGTGACCTGACTGCATCTGAGTCCTTAGTTCAATAGGAAGCACATGAATATTTTAAAGGACCCGACTTCTAAATATTAAGGCATTAGTCTATATGTCATCAAGCAACTATAGTACAACATTCCCTTCTGGGAAATAATACATTGTAACTTACCCCGCCTTACAGTTTATTTGCCTTCCCGTTTTGCACCTTTTGCCAGGAGCGTTCTTGTTTCTAAACCTTCTTTTAGAAGTGCCATTAAGGCCAGGGACCTGTGTGCAGCTGCCCTTGCTGATGTTGGTCCCTCCCCCCAACTCCTCTGATTCAGCATTTTGTGAAACCACACTTGGAAGGAAACACACTTTTAGAGGGACCAACTGTAATTTAGACAAAAAAAAAAAAAAAGAAACCAACAAAAAAAACCCCATTAGCTGCACTCAGCAGCAATGGCAAGGCTGCTATTTTGCTGCTGTGTTAGAGCGGACCAAGGCCAGGAAGAAATATATTATTTATGTTCACTATGTTTTGGGTAGACAGCTTTTCAAAACTTACCCTGCTTCTTTTACAGTATTTTGTTCCAATAGATGACAGGCTCTGCTGAGAGATCCTGCTCTGTGGCATTAAGTAGTTAACATTTAACAAGGATCAACCCACAAATCCACAGATGTTTCTGTGAGCTCTTCAAAGGAATGTGGAATTTTCTAAAATGGGAAGACCATAGCATGTGGCAACCAACAACAGTGTGGTCTTTGAATCTGATTCCTGCTCCCTGTAGACTGGATTCCCTCCAGAGCTGCCTGTTATCCTCATTAGGACAGAATTATCACTTCTTCCACAGCCAACCAGCCACACACTCGGGATCTCCTTTTGGATGTCAAATACAGGAGAAAAGCAGAGCTAGCTTTAGGTGATATATTTACTTCTTGTCAAGGCTGGGGGATATTTCTTTTAAAGGAGCAGAACTCTTTGCTGATACAGCCAAGGTCTCTTGGAATTGTCAAGGTAGACACTTAAAAAAAACTCTATGGCTTCTGACAGGAAAAACAGAAGTTTTCTGTGGGAACAGGGCAGTCAAAAAGTCTACTCAGGCCTTACTTTAGGCACAGCATTAAGGACAGGCCAAGGATAATGAGCTGTGATTGTAAGAGTCATGTGTAAGAGAAAGATGCAGCAATGTGTCATTTCAATCACAGGAGAGTGAGTGGGAAGGGTATTTGTCTTGTGCCTTCTCAGGGAGAAATCTGCTTCCTCCTGCAGGACCGTCATCACCTCACAGCAGTTATTGGTCTGAACTGGCAGGTTCTGCTCTTGTTTCTGGACCTCTAGAGAAGGGTTAGAGCCTGCTGTAGCTTCTGAGCTGTTGCAACGCCTGGCAGCAAACTGGGCATTGCAATGCGGTGAAATAAAAGCCATCAGCAATTAAGCAGAATATTCATGACAGTGATTGAAGATGACTTTATTTCCTACTGCCACTGTTTAAAGAATGTCCTTTCCATATACTCGTAATGTACACTACAAATTACTCCATAGCTGTGGGGGAAATACATAATGCTCTCTGTCTCCTGTCCAAGGTTGACCACCAAATTATTAAAGCAGTGTTGTTTAAGGTTATTCCCAAGAAGGACTTCCTAAGTTCTCTGTTATTGATGCTTATTTGGGCTATTTTGCCAACGTATGTTATGTCTGCAATTGAAAAACTTTTTAACCTCATATCTGAACTCATGTATGTCTGCATATGTAAACATATCTATGTATAAGAAATTTAAAATATTGATTTTATTTTAATGTCTTTCTGACAAAGAAATGACTATGGAACCAAGCAAGAGCAAAGGTAAATGAATGCACATTTGTTTTAGCATGAACAGTCCATTCTCTTTCATTGCAAAATTTGAACATTTTGGCTAAATAAATTCTGAGAAAGGTTAGGGTATTTCTTTTTTTTTTTTCCTGGGAAAGAAGGGGGAAAGGAAGGAAGGAAGGAAGGAAGGAAGGACGGACCAGCGCATGTGATCTGTCAGTGCAAATGAAAAACAAACAAACAAACAAAAACCCAACCAAAACCCTCCCTAATGTAACAGGTTAGAAGACATTGATCTCAATGGAAAAGAGACGCTCATTTGTTGAAATCTCTCCCAGGAATGTTCTCCCATGAATTTTATAATGGATTAGTTTGAATAGAAATTTTTAAAAAATTATCTGACAGTCTGAGAATCTAGCTTTTTAAAACAGCTTTCCAGGACTGCTAGCCTGTTTGAGGTATATACTCTCTTTTAAAATAAGATTCTGGTTATTTTAAAACAGAGCAGAACTAAAAGCACTACAGACAATCAACAGATCTGATTACAAATTTAATGGCCTGATTCACCTTTGCTCTCCTTCAATTTTGGAGCAGTGTGAATCCAGTGCTTTTTATCTTCTCACCCCAGACACAATCTGGACTAGCACAGCAAGAAACAAGTTTCTGGGAGATTAAGCTTGTTCTGCTTTATTTGGCTTTTTTTCTGGTGGTTTTTTTTTTTTTTTTTTTTTTTGAGAGCAGCTGTCTTTGAGATTTGTGATCTTTTCTAAAAGCATGACCATAGTGATCATAAGGGCTTGGTGAATTTATTAACTCTACTTGATTAAATCCTCCTTTGACTCCATTTTGAAAGAATTAGTTCTGGAACACAGATTTAGATCTCCTCTACCATGTATTTTCCAGATGTAGGATGAATTTTATAAGCGCTCCTATTGCTTTGGACATGAACAAGAAATATCAAAATACATAGTGTAAACCACTAAACCCAGAAGTTAAATATCATAAAGGTTTCTTATTCCAGGCCCTGAACTCTGGAAATGGATTATCCAATGGTACCCACCTTTCTTTGCAGTCCAGGAATAAATATGTGACCCTGGCTGGACAGCTAAATGATATTTTGAGAGATCCAAATGTGGTTGTTATCCCTGAACAGTGTTTTCCTGACTAAAAAACCTTTGAAGAAAGTGGCTGTATTTTAGTCACAGCATCAGATATTTCTAAAAAGAGATGAAGCTTATTAAATCTCCAGCTCAAAGTCATCTACAGGCTGAACATTTGGCTCAGGAAAAAAAACAATCTGAAATTCTAAGTTGTGGAAAATATATCTTCATCACATCTACTTAGCTATCAGCAATGATTGCCTTTGTTTAAATATGACCAAAACTCTCCTCTCCTTCTCTCTTTCCTTTTATGAGTTTTTTTTTTCCCCCAGAAATCATTAAGTTAATCCTTGATAATCCAACAAAAAAAAAAATAGAGGCAGTAGTTCAAGCTCTTCTGTGTGTGTGTGTTGAGCAAAAAGTGATACAACTCCACCAATAAAATGCTTGGGTTTCTATCCAAATTCTAATAAATACTATATGATGTATAAACTCATAAATGTTCACAGCACACAAATGGGCTGCCTCTGGAAATTACATGGCTTGAGCACAGCATGATTAGATGTAAAGGAAAGGAAAGAATTTGTTATGACATTTCAAAGCTTCTTACAGCATAGTACCTTCACCTACACTTGCCAGCCTGTTACCACAGGGATGTAGAATGTTATTTAAAAGGCTTATAAAGGTTTTTCTTTCCCAAAAATAATAATGAAATTAAACATTGTCATTTAAAAATCTTTTTAAAATGGGGTTCTTATTTTCTCCCATTCAGTAGCAGTGCTGATTTAGGGAAAGGATGTGCAAGATTAGCTAATGTCAGATGATATCCTAAGTGACACCCTGTAGTGATTAAAACACTTGGATTTTTCTCGACTTATATTTTAGTGCTATATGGAGGAGTTAAAATGACAGCTCTGGAGGCTGAGGTCTCCTCTTTGCTCACCAGTGAACAGAGACAAGATAACCCTGTCTTTGCTTCATTCAGGTTGGTTTTCATCTGTCTTCTACAGCTGTTGCTTGTTTTCCAATCAACCAAAGATTGCAGTAAGGATTTCTCAGGACAATTTAAAAATTAGATTAAGAGTGGAAGACCATTGGTATATTTTACCTAGGAATCCACTGTCAGTAGCTTTTCTTTCTTGAATTTATGGGTTAGTAATCTAGAGGTAGAGACTTATTTTCTAATAATCTTTAAAATTGACTTCATTGTTTACCTGCTTTCTAGCTAAAAATGCACCTTATAACATGCAAAGCCTTGCAGACTGGTTTTGGTATGAAAGTGTATTTGAGAAGAGACTGGAAACTACTTCCACAAGTGAAAAAGCTGATTTACACTTAAACAGACTCTTTCTTCAGAAAGGAAGTTTATCTAGGGTAAATGCTGGGTGGCAATGTTCTTTGAAAGGATGTTAATTGTATCTTGGTTCAAAGAACTCCTTGAAATTCCTGTAATGCAATTATGCTAAGTTAGAGGAAGTTAAAGGATTGTGTATTGGCAAAAATGCAGTTAAAATCCCAGTTGAAGTCATGTGTCAGAAGTGCTATTGATGATAACATTGACACCTGCCTCTGATAACTTCAAAGCCTGTGCTCTCTGTATGAACCTAAGTTCACTGAGCTCAGCTAGCAAAAGGACAAACCCAGACAGAGAAACTGGTCCAGACCTCCAAGAAGTGCAAACGGAGCTATGCCACTTAACAACAGCACATCAAACCCCAGCTCAGCAGCTTTTAACACAGAGGATACAATGGTGTGCTCTACCAAATGAAACCCAACATCTGTAGACCTACAGCTGTTCATCACAGACAGAAAGGGATCTCTGTGACTATCTGCTTTCTCCATGCTGGTGGGAAAAATGAGATTGCTCTGTGTGAGTTTCTGAGGAAAGACTGAGTGTAAAAGACAAGTTCCACATTGGTTTCTGATAGCACTGAGGTTCTAAGGTTTCTGATGTCTTCTGGGCGTGAGTTCTACCTTTGTAGGGGTCCATCTTCAGACAGAAGGATGGCAGGCTTTTTTTCTGTCTCACAAAGTACTTCAGAAATAATGAAGTCTGAACTGATGAATGTACCCAGAACTTCACTTTGGCAATAAAACTCATTGCTCTGTGTGTCACCCAGGGTTTTGTAAACTGCTGTTTAACAAAAATGTTTGTGCATTTTGAGTCTGCCTTGATAATTTCCCTCCTTTCAAACATAAATCTCATGTTTTATTAATTGCTGCTCTGCTTGCCCAGTTCTGTGAAATGACAAGCTAGAGATGAGAAGCCCTAAGATCACGCACCCTGTTGGGATTTGGCTATGTATTTGAAATAAGTGGCTTAGCAGAAGTCAAAATATGGAAATATTAATAAATATATTATTAACCTTTTTAGGTTAATAATCCCTTTTTAGGGGATTTCCAATTTTACAAATGAGGTGAGAAAGGGATAGGTTTTTCTGCCCGAAGCTCTTTTAATTATTTGGTTCAATATCTTCCCTGTCACAGAGGCTCTACCTTTGGGTTCTTGTCCTTTGATTTCCCCCTTCGCACACGAACTGAAACATTCAGTAGTTCCCACCTCAGTCACAACCATATTTTCATTTTTTGAGGAAATCAAGAATAGGAAAGTTGCAGAGCAGCCTGGGTCTTCCCCAGTTTGGAGCTCCCCTGCAGCTGAGGAACATAACAAGATATAGGACTACAGAGCTCTTCCACCTTCTTTAGCAGAGATGCATCCAGCCCAGACCCTCAAATGTTAAGGGACCCAGGTCCTCACTCTCTAGATTCAGTCTCTTATTGCTACTCTCCCCAGCACTGAGTTCTGTCCATGGCATAACTTGAAGAGTAAGAGCCATGTACTTATGTGAAGAAATAATGGAGGATTTCAGAATTTAGAGTTTTGCAAGGGAAAATACTCCTCCTGGGTTGTACGGTCTTGCTGTGTACACACGCTAGAGGTGCTTCTGATCTGTTATTTAAATGAATTCTCAATGAAAAATCATGCATGTGTAGTAAAGAGGAGAAAAAAAAATCACAATTGCTCCTATAGTGGAACTGGAAAATACGGAGTCATAGAATCCAAATGACAAAAATAGATTAATTTTTTATGTAGTGCGCTGCAGTTAATCCTTGTGCTCACAGTATACTTTATTTAGAATCACTGCATAATTTCTCCTTTGATTTTTCTCCCTGAAATTAGACTGTAGTGATATGCTTCAGACTTCACAAGAGCCTAAAGGTATTTGATTAAATTTATATCTATGAGTTTTGTTCTTCATTTATTTTAATCTGTTGCTTTTCTCTCCATTTGACTATCCTAGATTTTTGTTCTGATGCATCATTGGTTATTCTGATCTAAACAGTTCTCTACTGAATTCAGGTTCCCCAAAATTTCCAAGTACATCAATCTCATTTGAGAATGAGTATCATTAAAAGGAACGATGGAATTAAACTATCTCAGAAGCAGAATGTGCAGTTACAATGTTTCTATAATATTTATGGTGGTAATTCCAATCCTCATGCTAGCACCTGAGTTTTAATGAGATTTTGAATTTAGTATTTTTAGATACAATTATTATTTTAAAGAATATGTAAATATTTGTAAATATTACAATGTGTTAGGTTGCTGGGTTGGTTTTTCTTTTTTGTTGTTAAGTATTCAAATGCATTATTTCATAATGTATTCAAAGTTAAGCCAAAATATTTCACTGTTGTATGAAAAAATATTTGGATACTCAATCTTAAAAAATTAAAGTGATTGATGCCAATTGCAAGAAAAAATAGAATAGCATATTCCACAATTTGAAGCTGACATCCATTTGTATTTACTTACTCAGTTATCACTTTTCAGCATGCAATTACATTAATATTTTTAGATGTTGGATGGTTTGACATTTTGTTCCAACTCTAGACAGCCAACTATGCATTCAGATGGGTCTCTGCCAGCTAAAAATACAGTCCTGGATAAGAACATACAACCCCCACATTAATATTAGTGACACTCAGAAACAGATTGCTGAGCTGAAATAATTAACTGCAAAGGATTCTGTGGCTTGTCCATTACTACTCTAGGCCCTAGCTTGAATATATGCAAGAGTAGAAAGCTGAACAGCCTGCATATCTGAGTGGTTAATGGCTACTTTCATTGGAGAACTGTGATCTGGTACAATGCTGTTTGTCCTAGCAATTTAGGAGCATATGATACAGGGGGAAAAAGAGTCTCTGGGTCATGGAAACAGATTCTCACACCATGGTGCTTTCCACAGACATTGCCATAAACCAATACCTTTAGTTACTGTTTACTACTGTTCATTTTCTTGAAGCTTACATTATCAGAAGGCTGCTCCAGACTGTGATTTGTACAAAGTGAGAAAACTTTTCATTTAAAAATTAATTTATCATCAGTGAGTCACAGCTTTGTCTTAAACTCTATGCTGGTTTGTCTAGCATGGCAGTGCAAGGTGGTTCACATCTTCACAAAGAAACACAGTGGAGGCTTCCCTAGCAGATGGACAAAAAACTTCTCAGTCTTGCTAGAAAAGAGTGAATATAAAAACTTCTGATCACTGCCAGATAATCTCTGTAATCCAAGTTTTGAATCTCACTTCACAGTTCTTTGATGACAAATAAAAGCCTTGTCTGCATTGGTGGGATTTATGATTTCCTTTTCAATAAGCAGAGGGATGTTTTATTCTTTTGCATACCAAACTCTGAACATGAGACAGTGTTCTAGATGCCTTACAGATTGAGAGTTCAGAGACTGTAGGGGACATGGCTGCCTTGCAGAAAGGAGATTTAGAAAAGGAAAGATTAAGATTTTAAGTATTTTTCTCCCTGTTTTGCCCTTTATATTACATTTGCAGGTTCCAGTCACATAAGTCATAAAATTGCAGGAGTATATTTTAGCCACAGCAGATTGTAGGTTTTTCCATCTCCCTCTGTCTCTGCGTAAACCATTACTCCTGAAATAGGTGACCCCATATTTGTTGTGCCAATATTGGTGAACCAGTCTTGCCAGTATTTTTCTACTCTGCACACAGAGAGTAATGTCCTGTGACCAGAAGATGCTTTTGGGAATACTTCAGCCCTGGCAGTCAAAGGTTTCACCAACACTGCTTCACTGAGGACAGAAAATTCAACAGTAGCTGAATTGCGGAGTTCCCAGAAGACCATTTTATTGTGAATCTAGGGTGTGAGAACTTTTGCTTTTAAATCACTGTGCCATATAGTCACAGCAAAAGATGTTATAAAAGCAGCATTTACTTATCTGGATTCCTTAAATTTCTCTTCTGCTGTTTATAATGGACTAATCTGGTGCTCAGAAAAATGTGAAAAAGCCTTTTACAGAAAGCAGTAGAAAGACATTTTATGTTCCTTTTTACTGATTACTTTTCCTTGATGCTAGGAAACAATTATTTTAAGTGGATTACTTCCAAAGAATAACTTAATTTGATAATAAAACAAATACTACTTTCCCATTTATTGATGAATCAAGCAAGGTAATTGGATTTATTACTTCTGAATCTATGAGTAATCCTGTTTCCAAATCACATATGTGTTTCCTCCTCTGCTTTTATGTTTGTCAGGAGATGACAATTATTTATTCATTCTCTTTCTGGCAGAATTTCTTTTTATTTTTTTTTATTCTGGACAACAACAGTCTTATGCACAGTTTCTGAGCTCAAAATAGAGCTGATTTATATTTAACACAATATACATCCTTGGTGGAAAAAAGTGAGTTTCAGTCATTCTGGGTAGCTAAAAATACTAGTTAATTAAAACAGATCTTGCATTAATATCTACATTATGCACACTATTTGGGGGACAGATGTAGCATGGTTATGATGCTGTTTTGTACTATTGAATGTCAGGGTCCTGGAAGCTGAGAGGCCCTTGGGACATATATTCATTCCTAGCTGGTATGTAGGAGAAGCCTTTGATAGGAATATACAGCTAATCTGGGGAGTGGCCATGCCGAGTGTTATTGATATTTCTCCTTCCTCTGCTTTTTAGCTTTATACTACAAATCCACCATGCTGAGTCTTTAGAAGATTATAGATTATTTTAGACATAATAAAATAATGGAAGATTTTTAAATCTAACTGAATTAGTCAAGTATTCATTTTTTAGTAGTTAATCTAGCAGCATTTAAGAATTTCTTTCACCTGGAGATCTCACATCAGTTTGCAAACATTAAGTAAACTTCTTAGAATCTGTACTTAAGTTCTTAATTTGTTTTACAGGGATTGTTAAGTCTACAATGGTCAACCAGTATAGCTATTCCCATTCACACCCGCATGTTTCTGAAGTGGAAATGCAACTTCCATTAGAAAAACTGTTCCTCTTTCAGTAGAGAATTAAGTCTGTTGTCTGAGGAACTAGGTCTCCATATTCTGGTTTAAAGTGTGATTTCTTTTCATACTCCTATTCCACTCAGTAATGCTAGCAAAACTTTTAAGAGTAGATCAAATCATGAGCTGGAAGTGCTAAAGAAGGTCATTCAAACTCAGATTATTTTCTTCTGTAAAGGACAAATGACCCTTGTGGTCGAAATACATTACTGTATTGATGGGATTCATGGATCAGCATTGGCTTTTGGTCCCTTTTATCAAAGATGGAAATCTGTTACATTCCCCAGCTCCATCACCTTTACTCTCTGCATCAGTGTTGTCCTCTTGCCTGATAAACTGTTGCTTAAAAAGGGATTCCAGAGCTGAACGAACCCATCTGTAGAGCTTGAACTGAAGAGCCAGCTTCTGTCATGTGGAACCATAACAAAACTGCATCTGCTGCAAAGCACACTGTTCTGTTAGCCATCATGGTTTTACGATGCATCTGATAATATTTAGACATTTCTCCTGGTCATGTTCTTTAATGGTGGTCAGCAGTGCAGGATAATGATTCACTTGGGAATTTCCAGGGTTTCTGAGGTACCAAGCCCCATTGTGGTTTTCAGCTGAAACATCTCCATCCATCTTCTCCATTTCTAGATGTCATTTGAAGCCAGTGCTGCACTTTCTTTTATTTTTTACTTTTTTTCCCAAATGAGAACAGAATGCGGTGTTTGAGCTGAAATACATTATTGGGTGGAATAGAAAAAGGTAGAAGGAAAGACGTGTTATTTGCTAGCAAAAACATGCTATGGGCTTTGTGGTACTGTGACAAAGTTTGCTCCTGCTGAGTTTACTAAAAGACCCAAATCTTGTATCCACATTTCCATTTCCTACCACGTTTTTCTCTGTGCCTCCTTTTATGAAGTGACAGAAAAAAACAGATCTTTTGGATTAACATAATATACTTTTTCCTCCTCAGTTGCCTCTGTCTCCCCTCACTGCTCCCAGAAAGGGAGGGACTATTACTGACCACTTCAGGGCATTCGTAGGGCATCCTCACATCCCTTCCAACGCATTCCTTGCCTCCGGTCACCCAGGAAGAATCTGCTGTGTTTGATTTCTGTCTCAGGTCACTTGTCTCACAGCTACGTGCCAGGTCAGTGCCAGTGAGCTGTCCTACACGGCAGAGCTTTGGTGTACAGGCTGGTGGGTCAAGTTTCACAGGCTCAAAAGGAGTCGGTGTAAAGACAAAGACAGACAGCATGTGTTTCAGTGCCAGTAATGAATAAACTGCCACATCAACTACACAGCATGAACATCTTCATCCAGCTGTGTTTATAAATTATTTTCATTAATTATGGTTGTTCCTATCGCTTGACACAAACAAGGACTTTTTTTTAAAGTGGACGTTTTATTAATCCATTATTCTTCTGAAGAATAATATCTGCCCTCCCCTCCCTGCCTTTAACCGGCCAGAGATACATCGCTTTCAAAAATAAATCTCAAAATGCAGCCCTGCAAACTACCGCTCTTTGGATCATCACTTATGAAAGCAGATATCTTTTTCTTCTGTCTGCCATGAATTAAAATAAAATTGCTTATAATCTATCTTTTAAAACCCTGTGGTCAAATTTATGCCTGGCATCACAGTGCAGGAAGCAGTATAATTGCACAGTGGATGAACTCAGTCTCAAGAGTTTAGTTGTGCTTTGAAAGCTTTTTGATGTATTGTTGTACTTTATTTATCTTTTGATTTTTTTAAAAAAATTTTGTTTTGCTTTTTTGATACTAAGGCTGTTTAGTAGCTGTGTTAGTAACCTGAACTTTCTAATACTGACTCTAACTGGAGCAGAGCCCTAATAAAGCTAAAGGCATTTTAACCTTTGTGCAAAAGATCAGAATGCACAAAACAGCAAAATATGGTCATTTTTCAGATATGCATTTTGAGAGACTGGAAATACTTCTGCATTTTTTGACTACAGAGAAGCTTTTTGAATTCAGATAAATGCATTTCACACAATTCATTTCAGGGCTGATTCATTTTATCTGTGTGTGTCTCCTGTGCCAAGTGGAAACATTAGGCCTCTTTAAAAAATGATGGGGGATAATAAATGCTCCAGGCATTTGTTTTGCTGAAATGAAGTAATGGCAGGGAAGCATATGGTGAAATATATTTTTAATTACTTTTCAACAATGTTAAATGTTTTTTCCTTATTTTCATATTTAATGTTCTTGATCAGGCTTGCTAAATAGGCAGCTCTTATGGAACACACCACTTTGTGCAATAACACATGACTAATTTTATGGGCAGCGCTGTATATCCCGGTGTATCAGCACTGTATTAGCTGCAGAACTTTGTTTATGATTTGTTTTGTGCCATCCAAAGAAACTGGGATTGTGAGGGGGCTGTTTTGTTCCTGTTTCATTTTCTCCCCTCTAAGCCCGCAGCTCTCAATACCTTTGTTGAGAGGTTGTTTTTCCTTATATTTTTGTTTGTGCATGCAGAGCAGGAAATATGATTCTCTTCTGTTAGACTAAACAAAAGGAAATCCACCTGAGACTGAGAGGAGACACCAGTCTCCCTTTGAACAACTTCACTTCTAAATCATTCTTGCATCCCCTTCCTTCATCTCCCTCCCTGTAGCACAGGTTCCACACTAAAGCAAAGTGAACAAAGGACACCTGTTCCCAGCCCTACTAAAGAGAGAAAAGCTGCTAGTGCCTAAAGGCTAAAGCTGAGCTGAAAGTATTATGGCTACAGGTGGTGTCTAGGCTGTAGATATACCTGCACAAGGGAAACATGAGCCTATTGCACAATTCCAGTAAATAACAACTGAAAAGTAAGTGACATCACAGGTGGGTGGCAGGGGAAAACCAAGGCACAACTGTCACCACTTGTCTGCACATATATGTCACCTCTTTGGGATGTACACAAGGGTTCTTTCAATACAATATATAAAGACAAAATAAGAAAACCTGGCAATTTGCTGTCAGCACTTACAGCAGGCGACCGCATTCTGCCCTCACTTGTTACAGAGCTGGCATAAGTTCTTTTTCTGAAGGTGTCACGGTCATCGCTGGTATAAGGGGAGGAATGCTTCTTGTAGCACTCCCTGGAGATCAACAGTCCCAGTCTATTTCAGACCAGTGAGTCCTTTCCAGAGATGAGAACTCCTCACAGAGATTTCTCTGTAACCATCACCCTCTTTTTCAGCTTGAGTGGCTTTTCTTGCTGCAGCCGTGGCAGTGTGGCAGAAAGGAGTTGGGATGGCTCTCTCACATGTTCAGCACTTCCTTTTTCACTGCTAGTGATTCAGGGGATTAAAGCAGCAGGATATAGAGCAACAGATGGGGATTTCATTCATTCTCTTTGCTTTGAAAACTGACTCTGAGGAATATATCCATTGTTATTATTGTGACCTTCAGTACACTGCATGCAGATTTCAATTTGAGGTGGGAGGGGGATGTCTATGGGTCTGAGGCAGGGGCCATCACCGTGGAGAGAAACAATATGCTCATAGCTTATCCACATTATTGAAGCCAAACAAAACAAAACAAAACAAAACAAACAAAAACAACAACAACAAAAAAAAAAAACCCAAAAAACCAGCAAAGGTCAGAGCACTGAACATGTAAAAGATACTTCTTTTTCTTCATCCCTTCCCCTTCTCACTGGAATCCAGGGCAGAGGAGCAGAAGCAGATGGGGGGGGAGTAGGAGAAGTGAAGCCCAAGTATTTCTCTTGTGATGAGTTGCTGACATCTCAGACCTGCCCCTGGTACTGGGAAAAAAAGCCAACAAACAAACCAAAAAGAGAAGCAAGGAGCTGCCTGAGGGAGAAGCAAGGCCATGGCACTCAGTGGCCTGTCTCCCACGCTGCCTGAAGCTGTGGAGGAGGAACCAGCCAGCTCTGGGACTGCTGGTGTGACTTTTGGGACACACTTCTGTGGCAGAGGAGGGAACCACAGCCTTTCAACCTCAGATCAGTGGCACAACCTCGTGTGGGTGGTCTCTAAGAGAAAGGAGGGAATTTCCCATAGTTCCTTCTCTTCCTGGGTTGCTTGCCAGAGGGCTCCCTGAGCAAACCCTGGGCTTCAGCCTCAGGATATGGAATGAAAGAAACGGCCTCCAGAAATGGTCTCATTCTTGTTTTAACAGATACTAAAGGGAAAGATTAGTCCCAGGGAAGCTTTTGCTTCTGGGACTCATAACTTGGGAGTGCTGTGAAGCTTTCAGAACCCGGACATGGGGGACAACATTATCTTTTCCAGAGCCTTTGCTTTTAATCTCCACATGTGGAGAATTGGGTCAGTTGTGCATGGCCAGAGACAGCAGTTCCCCTTTGCACTGTAGCTTGCATATTTGGAGATGACACTTCCTGTAAATCAAGACAGCCTGTAAAAAAATGACAAAAATTGTGAAGTTCAGCTTGCCAGGAAACTGTTATCATGCATGTGTATTTTTTTTAGAAAAAAAAATTTAATATCCACGTCCCATTTTGTCAATCTTTTAAAACCCCTGACAGGGATGTGAATGTTGTTCAAGAGCTATTACATGTCATGATGATAATTTGTTCCTTTTGAAGAGTGTGATGTCTAAGTAGTTTTTTGATGATTACATTTCCTTGGTCTGTATTTATTCAAAAAGCACTTTTCAGACCTGAGAATTGTTTCCAAACAGTATGCATAAATGATTAGTAGTGCTTTCAGTCGTGCACTTTGATACCTTTCTCCTTTAGATTTTAGTCTAGGTGTAAAGACTATGCCCTACCTGGTGCATAAAGAGCAGATCTTAACTGCTGCAGGAGCTGAAAGATTTGGAGTGATTTAAAGGAAAAAACAGTCACTTCTCATAGAATCATAAAATCATAGAATGGTTTGAGTTGGAAGTGGTCTCAAAGATCATATAGTTCCAACCCCCCTGCTATAGGCAGGGACATCTTCCACAAGACCAGGCTGCTCAGAGGTCTATCCAACCTGGCCTTGAACCCTTCCAGGGATGGAACATTCATAATTTTGCTATAAGGTCTGACAGTAATCTTTTTTTCCAGGCTGAATAGCCCCAGCACTCTCAGCCCGTTTTTACAGGAGAGGTGTTCTAGTCCTCTGATCATATTCATGGCCCTCCTCTGGACTTGTTCCAACACATTCACATCCTTCTTTTGTTGGGGATCCCAGAGCAGTACTACAGGTGGGGTCTCACAAGAGCAGGTTACAAGGACAGAGTATTCTCCCTTGACCTGGTGATCACACTGTGCACTTTCAGGTTCCTTAGATATTCTTGAGCCTGATCTTTTCTTAGACCTGAAAGTTCTTCATTTTCTCAGTCCCTGCCTTTGTCTTCTCAACTTGGGCAGTGTAGCTGGAGCACTTGCCAGTGAAGACTGAGGCAAAAAAAATCATGGAGTACCTCAGACTTCAGCATGTTCCAAGTAACCAGGTCTCCCATTTCCTTCTGGAGACAAGCAGCATATTCCCTAATCTTTCCTTTATCGCTGACATATCTGTAGAAGCTTTTATTGTTGCCCATGACATTCCTGGTCAGATTTAATTTTATCATGGCTTTAACTTTCCTAACATGATCTTTGGTAGCTCAGACAATTCCATTGTGCTCCTCTTAGGCTACCTGTTCTGGCTTCCACCCTCTGCAAACTTTCTTTTTATGTTTGACTTTGTCCAGGAGCTCCTTGTTCATCCACAGAGGCCTCCTGGTGATTTTGCCTGACCTCCTCTTTCTTGAGTATTAACCAGCTTTCTGGGGTCTCTCTTTTCTCCAGGGATTTATTCCCTGGTACCTTACCAAGCAAGTCTCTGAAAAGGCCCAAGTCTGCTTTCCTGAAGTCCAGGATAGGGAGGTTGCTATGAGCCCTCCTCAATGCTGTAAGGGTCTCAAATACCACCAACTCACGGTCACTGCAACCAAGGCTGCCCTTGGGCTTCACCTTCCCCACCAGTCCCTCTCCTTGTTGGTAAGAACAAGGTCCAGCACAACACCTCTCCTCTCTGGTTCCTCTGTCACTTGGAGAAGGAAGTTATCATCACTGCGTTCCAAGAACCTCCTGGACTGAATGACCTTCTGTATTTACCCTCCAACAGAAGCTCCCCCTTAGGACCACGGCCTGTGGATGTGATGCTGCTCTTATCTGTCTTATCTAACACACTTACTGAGAGAACCTCAGGCACTCAGTCTTCTGGTTGGCAACCTGTAGCAGACCCCCAGTATGAAATCACTTGCCCCTGCCCTCCCTTTAATCCTGACCCACAAGTTCTCTGTTGTCTTCTCATCCATCCCAAGGCAGAGCTTTATGCACTCTAGCTGATCACTGATGTAGAGGGTGACACTTCTTTGTCATTTCCCCTGCCTTTCCTTCCTAAAGGACCTGCATCCTTCCCTCCCAGCACTACAGTGGTAGGAGCCTTCCCACTACTTCTCTGTGATCACAGCCCTGCAGGTGTGAAGAATAAAATCTGTCAGAGCTCTGGGTTATCAAATCTTCCAAATATTTCACAAAGCTAAGGATGTGGTGTTGAGTAGCAGAGTGCTGTGTAACCACTGCTGTGTAAGTAAATGCCAGTGCTTCAAACACAAGATTTCCTGTTTTGAGCTTCCGTCTATCACCTACGTGTGACATAGTCCTACTTTGCAGCTACTATGCTACAGACTCTAAGTTGTCTTCTAATTTTTCAAATTCAAAAGAAACTCAGTCTGTTTAATTGTTTAACCCTTCTCTAAAGAATCTAGGCATTTTACACTAGACTCACTAGAATAAATGTTTATCCTAGTCATCTGCCTTTGAAAAGAAGGTTCTTCATCATACCAGTAAAGAAAATATTTTGTGAATGCTGCAATTTGTTTTCCTGCTAAGTGGGAAGCAGCATTTGAGTTTGGATAAAATAGGTGTATGTATTTTCGTTGTAAATTTTTGTTTTGTTTTAATACTCCATTATTTGTGTCCTTTACCATTCAACAACAACAAAGCAGCAACTTTTCTTGAGAGGAGACATTTAGATTCCCTTTACCTATTTCAAACAATAATTAAACACCCAGTGAATTGTCAAAGCCAAAAAAATTATTGTGCTTTAATAGAACATGTTATGTAAGGAAGCCTGTATATCTCCTATATTCTGATGAGTTTTAAACTTGCATCTATTTGGAAAAAAAAGTACAAAACAGTTGCTGCACAAATTGTGTTTCAAAAGAGATATGACTGAGTAGAGGGACTGATTTTTAAGTGTGCAACAACCGTAAGATGCATGTGAAATGAATACCAACTCATTTTATCTCTGTTACCACTAGAACCACTGTATCTGATAGCTTTTATAGTATTTGCAGGTTTTTTGACCAGAGTTTTCATCTCTGCTTATCCTGTTCCATTCTTTCTCCTGCCCTATCTGATTTGACACCTCTTTCCAAATGAAATATGCCTTCTATCCTTTGGTTCTTGAGTGGCTTCTCTTTTCTTTTTACCTTTTTTATTATTTATGTCTGCAAATTATAATAAAACTCATATGACAGACTTCCTGTAATGTGGGCATACATGTTTGAGAACAAGGGGACAGGGTTTCTTCACTTGCTGCTGGGATATTTAGGTAATGGGCAAGTGTAATTTAAGCAGATGTTCTCTGAAATGCAGAAAAGGTCATGTATTGTGTCTCCTCTTCTTGTTGGTGACAAAGTGTCTTGAAATTTACCTGATGCCTCGGTTCTTCTACATGTCAGCTTGTGGCTGCAAAGCTGGAGGGAGGAAGCACATTCTGCAATTTTACCACAGAGGACAAAAGAACAAATGTCTCAAATCAGAGAAGTCCTGAGAGGCCACCATTATGCATGGAGATGAGGAATGGCACAGCTGGAGTCATGCATAGTTTCAGATGGCACTGAAGTGTTTATCTGGGGTTGGTGTGAGGGTGGAGGAAAGCACTGATGTGACATTTTTATTACTCTGGTAAATCTACTCCTAGTCCTTTAGCTTTCTCCTTCCTTTGAAGAAACTAAATATGTCCTTCAAAGGACACTCTTCATCTATTTAAAATGAATTGTAAATCCTTTCCTGAATTTGGGCTTGCATCAAAAATGAGCTAAGAGAAGAAATGAACCAGCTCTGTGAGACAAACCAGACAGAGTCTGTATAACATGTACCCCCTTAAAATTAGTTACTGTCTTCTTTTAAAAGCAGTAACAGTGTATGAGTTGTCATCTTGATGTTCTTAGACTGTCAGTTTGGCTCTTAACTAAGCTACCATTTAAGGCCAGTTTGGACAGGGCACAAGAGATGTATAAAAATAATCAGCACTAGCTGCTTCCATCTATCCTTTTCCAGTGAATTATTTTCTATTTAATCCTTACTGATCTTTATCAGCAACTTTCTCGTGGATATTTTTGAATTTTTAAAAATATTTCTTTGTTCTTTCAAATTTGCTTGCTAAAGATGCTGTTTAATTTCATGGGCCATGGTGGAAAAATGTCTGTGACTGCAGGTGAGGACTCCAAGTCATAGATGCTTTTATAGTCAGCTAAAAAGGAACAAATGAACACCTCCAGAACTGCACATTTCAATACCTCTTCTGACAGTACATGCAAGACAGTATCACTTTTTGAAAGCATAATAATATTTCTAAAATCAAATTAAAGATCTTACTTTCAAGATATCTTATTTTCTGTTCCAAATAATCTTCAATCCACAGTATAACTCTGTCATCCATAAAAACCCCTGAAATTAAGAGAAGCATTATATGATCCTAGCATCTATTATACATCTTTTTATTTGTTGAAGGCTTGCTGTAGAGTCTGCTTGTTTCCAAGGAATGAAAATTGCTTATTATCCTGTATAATGAAAGAGAATGTCGTCAACTATAATTCTTAGTTTAGGATACTTACTGTACCCTTCTGTTTTGAAAGGGTTGGCAGAGAAAGAGTTCAGTGAAAGAGGTAGCTCTTAAAAATTTTCTTAAATAAAAGAGGGGTTTGTTTGCAAGTGAGATTTCTATGTCATTGACAGCAAAATATAGCTGAACAACTTTCTTAATAGACAGATTGTAACCTGAATATGAATGCTATTTACTGAATGCAATTCATGAGTATTAAAGTTATTTTTTCAATGATCACAGAAGTGCACTTCTATATATACACCTAAGTATGTAAGTGTACCCATTTGTCTGTATATGAGTGTGTAGGTGTATTGTATATGCGCTTATTGGTTTTTTTAGCACAGAGTTTTTGCAGTATCCAGACATTTTTCTCATCTGCTCCTGTTTTATTTCCCTGATTAAACTCTTGCAAGTTAATCTTTATAGCGTAAGAAGGTTTGCTTTAACACCCTCTGCCTAAATATGACAGTTCTGTAAACAGCAGCTGTATGTGGTCAGTCACGAGATCTGGAAATCAAAACTATATGGGCCGTAGTCACAGCTCATGAGACAAACATGATGTGCTGGAAATTGACTGCCAGACAGCCTGGATTTGATAAGTTGCACTAGACTGTATGTCACACTTTCTACAGCAGTAAAATTTCACACACACGCACAAGTGTATATACAATATAAAAAGAAAAAAAGAAAAAAGAAAAAAAAAGAAAAAAGAAAAAAGAAAAAAAGAAAAAAAAAGCAACCTACTCTATGGTTAAAATTATTCATCTAGAAGGACATTCTTAGGAACATATTTTTCAAATGTTTGTGCCTAAGGGGCTAGAAAACCAGTTTAGAGCTAAACCCCCGTGAACATCAGGTATTCAGAGTGGTTAGCTCTTTCCGCAGTTGCAGAAGTGAGCTTTAAAGATGTGACTGCAGTCAGCCAGCAACAATTTATGCCTACATGGAAGAAAAAAAGCTCGGCACTGGAACAGTGAACCCAAAAAATTATGAGATGAAGAAAATGAGAGATTCTCTAATAAGGAAAATAATAGTGAAAACCAGTATTTGTATTGGTATCAGCAGTAAGTATAGGAGTTCATAAAAAAGTCTCCTCCTGATATCAGTCATGGATTTCTCATCTAAGCCAAGATAGCTTTCATCCATCTCACTGACATGTCCTGCCAGACTCAGGCTAACTCAGCCTCTGTTTTGGATATCATTGCAGGGATGTCAGACTTGAGAAAGAAGGCTTCAAAATGGTTGCAGATCATTTCTAAACACACACACGTGCAAATCCCCCGTGGTTAGCAGGTATAACATGTCCCTGCAAGCACACAGGCACAGCTGGAAGCCAGCTTTTGACTTCTGTCTGTGCCTAATTAAAATTATGCTAATTCTAGCAACAAGATTACAATTTTGTAAAACAAAACAAATAAATGTGTTTTCCACAATGCTTCTTTATTCCTCTATCCCTTCTCTTCACCTTCTGAAGGTGAAAGGTCTGATGGACAGTAAAGGAAAAGTGAAGCTGTCCCTGGCAATTCTTCAAATATTTTTGCAGGGCTTTCAATTTGAAAAACACCTATGCTTTTCTGGGATATTCACAAGCCATTTTTTTTCCAAATTCCAGCCTAGGCAAGGTGAAAATCCCCAAACCCTCAACCACATTGCAGCTCCTGCTGTATTCAATATCTTTGCATGCAATACTGAGCTTTCAAAACCTTTTAGCCATTCTTACCATACTTATGGAGATCCTAATTGATCAGTTTTGTGGTGTGCAGAAATGCTGTTGCTTTGTGAAGAGCTAAAAAGAAGTTCCCCTGGCGCAGGAGTTGACAAGAACTTTTGGGTCTCCATCTAATTAGGCTGTACACTGCTAGGAAGTAGGCATCATGCTGTGCTTGCTTGTTTGCATCAAGTCAGACACACTCCAGCACAGCTCAGGTGTTTTGTAAAATGCAGATATAAACCCTTTTTTCCTGAGATGCTGGTTGGTGAGGGTGGGGAATGAGAGAAATGTTATGGTCTCATAGTTCACCGGTCTTAGAGAAAAGAAGGAAGATTCATGTTTCAGCATTTAAAATGTCATAAGTTGTGAAGACTAGATACCTTTTATTTATAATGTCTCTATTGTTTTATTTGGGAATTAGACAGGAGGAATCTTCTTTGTAGTGTGGACATGGCTATGAAATTGATCTTCAGGGGAAGGTAATATTGGCAGAATTTGCAACAACAGAATGTATATTGCCTTTCTGAAGCCATTTGATGTTTATGAAAACTGGATGCTGTACCTGTGGTGATAGAAAAGTCCACAATTTTGAGATAGTCCCAGCTCAGCTATTGTGTTTTCCAGTATTTCAGCCTGCAGTCTGTGCTCAGAACTGGAGTCCACAAATGGAAAGTTGACTGTAAAACAACTAGAAATTCTGGAATAAAAACCTTAACTTTATCCTTCTCCATGTATTTGACTGTTTTGTAGTACTGGCAGCTTACAGTTGCTGTCAGCTCTTTTGCTGGATATGTGCATTCAAGAGCACTCTTCTTGTGTTACATTTTTTTTTACCAAAATGATAACACAGTGCTGGGACTGAGGAAGGTCAGGAAATACAACCCTTTGTGGTTTGTGCACACATACACAAAATTAGCCCACACCCACACAGACTGCAAGCACAATATTTCTTTATTAGAATCTGAATTTGAATTCTTGGTTGCAAAAGCCGTCTCTGTGCTGTCAGCCCATGGCTTTCAACACTGGTCAGTGGTTCTCACAGGTGTTACACGTTTGGCAGGACCCCTTCATGAGCACTGCTGTGGCTCCATGGCTGCAGGGAGCAGCTGGAAGTCCCTAGTTTGGCTGAGAGCTGCAAGGCAGGTGATCCTCTGGCTCTGTTCCTCATGGGGGCTGACAGTTTTACCTGCTGCCTGGATGCTGACACATCAGAAATACCCAGAGAGTTGGACCTTAGGCCTCACAGATGTGAATCCCACCTCAAATCGCTCCTGTATCCGGGGGATTTTCACCAGACTCTGGGAGAGAGGAGGATTTATTATGATTAAGGATGCTCTGCTACAGTTTATGCCATTTAGTTGCCTTCAACCAAGGACAGAAGGGAGAGGAATGAATCCTAATGCTGTGACCTGCAGGAATTATTTCAGAAGGAGAGGGCGAAAATTTGGTTAAATTATAATTTTTCAGAGCAAGGAAATGGTCCTAATACCATCAACTGTCCCAACCTGCTTGATCTGAGCTGTTGGGGTCCAGGTCAGTAGGTCATCTTTGACTACAAAAGAGGATCATTTCTACCTTAATGAGGGAAAGATGGCTTATTTCCGTCTAACAGATGGCAGTGGATATGAGTCATGCATCTGTCTGGGATGTATTTTTCTGAACAAAGTAATTTGACCAGCAGTTTCCAGTAGCCCCATGCTCTTCCCTATGGCTCCAAAGTTTGCACGTGTTTTATAGACTCTGACCATTTACTATTATATCCCAGTTGGGAGGAAGGAAATAAAACATAGTGCTAAAAATATGTTTATTTACATTTGGGAGCACCACACTGTTTCAAATCACAAAATCACAAATGTGGAACTTGCTTGAAGTTCTTATATGGGTATTTTGGTCTTCATTTTATTTTTTTTTAATTTTTTTTTTCTGGCACTACTCCAACCTGCAATGGGAAAGGAAGCAGAGGATGCTCAAACTGTTTGCATATTTATGGAGCTCTTTGACTTTTAACAAGTTATTCTGAGAGTGCTGGACTTCGTGCTAATGATTTTGTATCTTCTAATTACTCAGGAGCTCTAATTGGGATCTTTGCTGTAGTGATCCTGCAGTGTGGATTACTTGAAGTCTGACAAAATGAGCTTTTGTGTTGGAAGTGGTCTCTCGGATCTGCCAGAGCAGGCAGAGTTTCTCTCTGCTGCCAGTTTATGAGAAACTTGTAGAAAATTATCTTCACACTTTCTACCTTTCTTCACAGTTGAGGTGAGCCACAGGATTCAAATGTGTACGTACACACTCGTACGCAGTGGAGCTGTTCCAGCCTTGCTTCCGGAGGGAATCAGGATGGAATGATATGATGACTCTGGGGCTGCAAGGATTTTCAGTTCTGAGATATTGCAAGCTGACAGGTTCAGAAGCAGGGTCTATCTCCAATTTGATTTTAGAAGCTGATTTTTCTTTTGATTTTAAGTGCTGTTTTCTGAAGAAAGTAATGGATTTTTGAGTGAAAAACCAACTTGCTAAAAGCATTTTTTTTAAGCAATAAGTATTAGGTACTTTTTTTCCTTTTAGCATCTCTGAAAATCACCAAACAGAGGGTTTTCCTGAGAATGCAGGATTAGTCTGGAATACGGCATTAACTGTTTCTTCATTAAGCAAGTTTGAGCACTATCAAAGATAGTGAAACACCTGGTGTTTTTCAGCTTCTGTAAGTGGACTGAGCTTTCCTTGAGCTTAGTAGGTTAAGTGAAATAGAAACTAGAACGAGGAACAAACCAGCAATCTTTGCCATATAAAAGATTATTTTGATACAGGTCTAACTGAAGAAAGAATATGAATTAGGATTCTATGTACATGCTTGAGAAGGTAATTTCAAGATATTTGTAACTAGATTTCTAAGGCAGTCCAGGTTACTGGCTGCAGTGTGTACTAGTGTTCTCTCAAACTTTGAAACCTGCTGGTGGTTTCAACCTGATTTGACTGTAAAGTAAAAAAATCTGAAGGATAATAGAGCATATAGCAGTAATTATTCCATTTTACAAAGGTAAGTATATCCTTGTGGGAAAAAAATTTTCCTCCACATCCCTTTCCAGTCTTAGACTGGCATGGTTGATCAGTGAGGTGCTTTTAAATAGCACCTTCTCTCCCATTTTTGGAGTCTCTTGCTGGAGACATTCTAAACCCACCCGGATGCGTTCCTGTGTAACCTGCTCTAGGTGACCCTGCCTTGGCAGGGTGATTAAACTAGATGAACTCCAGAGGTCCCTTCCATCCCCGGGTATTCTGGGATTTCACTGCTCCTGGATTTGTGAACTTTGCAGGAGCTCTTCTCACACAGTTGAGTCTAAGCACCTGAGTAGACAGCAGTTTCACTCCAGTTGGAATAATGCTGCAGATGTAACAAAACAAAGCAAAAAAAAGTTTTTGAAACGAATTTGATGCTTTTTGCATTTAAAAGATGACCATCAGGTTTATCATCAAAAGCCAGATTACTTGTGGAGAAAATGCTGTGAAAGAAGAGAAATGGATTGTTGTCTACAGGGATTCACCCATTTTCGGGACAGACTTTGGTACACAAAGAAGCATGATCTAGGGACAGTTCTGTTACACTAGATGCTGTACCAAGGCAAGGTGCAAGCTCAGTTGTTTAAGGCATATACATATATAAATAGCCCCTGTGTCTTAGATCTGGCTAAGCTGCCTGGCTAGATATTGGCCAGACACTAGAACATGTGTGCCTTAAGCCTTGAAATCTGAACAAAATCTGTATAGTCCTAGGATTAACTTTAGTCCTTGAGATTTGTCCTTACTTCAAATTGCCTTTTCCCAATTTTTATCTAGCATGAACATGCTGAGCTGCAACTCATTTCTCAGGTGCATGTGGTGCTGTAAACAAATTATCTTTATTCTCTGCTAAATAGAGCAAGAAAATCTTCAAACCTGCCTAAAATAACAACTCCTCTTTATATTCCCACTGTGATTTCTCTTCATTCTGTGACAACCTAAGCTGCTTCTGCAGCTCATGTGTTAACTCCTGTTTGGCTTGTCCACAGGGATCTTCTTTCTTTACTTCCTTTGTTATCTCCCTATCTTCCTGCTTGCCTTTTTTTTTTGTTTGTTTGTTTTGTGGTTTTGGTTTTTTTTGTTTTGTTTTTTGTTTTTTGTTTTTTTTGTTTTTTGTTTTTGTTTTTGTTTTGTTTTGTTTTGTGTCTGTGGTAACCCCTCCTGGCTCCAAACTCTCTTTCTATGGAGTGGTGAGTCTCTTAAACTTCAGTTTCTTCTGTCCCAAGTGTTTTCATCTCAGCAGATAACCATTAAGATTTAATTACTAACTGCTGCCTAAGTTCTGGATAGGTTGCAATGCAGACCTTGGTCAGCAGTACATGTGCATGGGGATATCCCAAAATACACTTCACTTCTTAGTAACAGCTTCATAATATCAGCCAGAGATAATAGATTGTGCAGAGACTTTCCTCTGCCTAGAATGTAAACCAGCACACCCTTCATGCTCTGCGATGCCACTGTACAAACACACTGATTTTCTTCTTCCTCTAGCTCATTTGCTCAGCACTCAAGCACCAATTTAGAGTGATGGATCTGGTTTTAATCCAGATGGCTTGATGCAGTGGTTTCTCTCCCTCACACTAACTCCCTCCTTCCTCTCCTTACCCTGCAATTTCTCTGCATTGTTTGGTTCTCTTTTACAGCCTTTGGTAGGACAGGTATTCTGCTTTCTCCTTTACTGGCTATCTGACATCTCTGCTGCCATTGTCTGCTGAGTCTTTCATGTCACTCCCAGAGATGTGGTCTTTAAAGGCAGCTCTGCATTAGAGACGCACAGATTGTCTCATGATGTGGCATCACTCCTACAGGTACCAGTTATTTTCCTGGCAGCTTGTCTTAAGCTTAGAGTGGAATAGCATAATTGATAAGGGCTAAAGATGTCTGCAATATGTTGGTAGAGCTCTGTGAAAAAACTTATGCAGCATTTGTTTGTCTCCCGCTCTGCTCAGTATTGTAATCATGATATTGGTAATCTACTGGGCACTTCTGAGAATTAAGGAAAAAGAAATACAGCAAAACTGCTCATACTCTCAAGAAGTACATGTGGGGATAATGAATATTATTATCCTCTCTTTAAAAACTGAGAGACTGTGCATAAATGATTTACTTAGGGCCCCAAAGGAGCCTGTGTTTGACTAGGGAGCTGAACTTTAATTGTACCTGCCTTTAATCCTGTGTTCTGACTGTACCTCCCTCATTACCTACCCGTCCATTTTCATTAGTGCTCATATCCATCAGCCTCATTAATAAATATGTGAAGGTGTTTTATCATGGCTACTAAACAGGAAATTTAATCGAGACCTGGTCTGGAAATGTTTACTTGTCTCAAACAGACATTGCCTAAAATTGCAGTCATTTACACTGAATGCCAGCTATGTTATGACATTAACCATGACTCAGTTAATGTCAGCCATTAACCTCAGGTTATGGTCACAGAATTACAAGTGACTGAAGTACTGTTTTTTTAAGAGATTCGTGCCTGCAGCTGGAAATTACTGTCCCCAGAGGGGACAATCCTGTGACAATTTCAGTCAGTCTAAGTCAGTGTGTCCATGCTTCTCCCTTTATTGGCAGCTCCTGAAAGATGTTTCCATTCCTTTTCTTTCACTGGCACCTGCACCTGTATGCACTTCAGGATGAAACAGTTCAGAGAGAAAAATCCCTCCAAATGTTTTTTTGTTCTTGTTGTTTTTTGGTTTTTTGGGTGGTTGTTTTTGAGTTATTGTTATTTTTAAAGGGCTACTTTGACTCTCTGAATTGGCTTATTCTCTAGTCATTCAAGAAGCAGTGCTGGCACATCAGAAAGTACAAGATCATTGTCTGCTCTGGTTTATGCTGTTCAGCAACCTCAGCTGAAAGTCTGGTGATTGTCCACAAGGGCTGGGAAGGTCCCAAGCCCTTGCCATGCAAAATAATAACAACTAACTTGAACACCACTGAAAACTAGCTAGAAGTAGACAAATGATCAGTGTCTGTCTCACATGAAGAGCATTAACTTCTCTTAGCTATCTTTCTTAATGATGTGAAATTATCCTACCCTACCTACCTAACTTGTGTTGGACTTGGGAATAGTGACTGGAAAGATTATAAACCCAATTACCAGCTCCAGCTGAAGTTGCTGCCTGAGTTCATCAAGGGATATGTTTGCTTTGTGACTGAAGTTTAAAACAGAAATATGTGATAAGTTAAATTTCTTCCCTTGGCTATGAGTAGACCTGCTCTCAGGAGTAGACCTACTACTTGTTCTGCTGCCCCTGTAGCAATCTTTTGCAGGGAAGGCAGGGGATAGAGGCTGGGAAAATAACTTCCTCAACTTACTTGAGAAGGAATCAAGTACCAGAGTCCTTACCAGTGGTTTAACACAGGTGCCACTTGCAGCTACTGCTGGAGAAGAAAGTCTCACTTATGGGGGGATGTATCTATGAAGGATTATTTCAGTAGCTCTGAAATCTTGAAAATACAGAGGAGAAAATGAATGATTTTTTATTTGCTGCACAATATAATTTCAAGTTTGACTGGAATAGTTTATGAATTTAGATCAACTTTAGTTAGAGGTTTGGCAGAAAAAAAAGAGAAAATAATGTTTACTTTTAATTTAAAAGACTTTGCTCTGTCTCTTCAGAAGCATTTATTAATCCAGCTGTCTTTGCTTATGTATTACTGCCCTAACTTTCTACCTAGGACTTAGTTTATGAGTTCTTGTTGCAGCTGATCTATTTTGAATAACTAATGAAATACTAATTTAAACAGAAGTACCTTAATCATCAGTTGATAAATTTGATCAGTCTTCCTTCAGTTAATTTCTGTGATTAAGTACTGAGCTGGGCTAGGGACTAAAGAACTTTCATACCTGCATAGAAGCTTTCATTCAGCCTTAAATGAAGGTTCTCACTGCAGTTGAGGGAATCTAAGAAGTGGCTTGCTGACCTTAATAACTCCTCTTTATCTCGGCCCCTACACCAAAACCAAGGTTAAACCAAACCAAGCCAAAATAAAACAATACAAGCTAATAAACCCAGTGATTTATTGGAGCTGCCTTGATAGCTGGATGAGGGGCTTTATAATAGTTAGAAAAGTACCATAGCTTGTGGGTAAAGGAGTGGACTGCACAGACAAGAGCAGGCCTTCAGCAGATGTAACTTGGACCTGTTGCATCTGTTGAAGCTGTTGGGAAACAGGACATCAGGGAACAGCTGAGCCAGATGCGCCAGCAGCAGTGGAGAGCTGTGTGTGTGAGTGACAGTGTAGCCAGCATGGCAGTACCCTCACACACACAGGATGCAGTCCCATGGGACCCCAGCAAGAAAAGCAGAACAAGTCCAGCAAGAAGAGAAGAACAGGGTCAGCCCCAGTCCAGATCACTCTGTGGGTCCATAGGGATGGGAATGGTCCAGTCACAACCTGGAAATAAATCAAGGTCAGGATCAGCAAGGTGCACAGCCAGTGCAGACACATGGACAAGTAACTCAGGCAAGGACCTGAGTGCAAATGCAGCTCTGGAGCAAAAAGGGAGGAGGGGGCCCAACAGCTCATTCTGTATAGCCCTCTCACAGTGTCCTGGTCCCTGGTCCCAGGGTGGTTGTGCCACTGGCTTTGAGGGCAGGCAGGAAGTCACTGGGTAAGAGGAACTTGCTGAGCTAGATGACACCCTGAGGACCAAGCACTGGATGCCAAAAATGAGCCCACAGACTCTTGGTGTACTACATGTTTATGTTATTCAGCTGAACTCTCTTTTTCCCTTGATCATTTCTGTCTCCTCCCACCTCTCTGTTCAACTTTTGCCTCAGCTGTGCTACTGCAGGCTGGGGTGCTGGGCTCTTAAGCAGGTTCCTGAAGCCTTGCTGGTTAAAAAAAAAAATCCCAAAACAACAGCAAAGAGTTTCTCCCAACTTTTCAAATCTCCTCAAGCAAATATATCTAATTGTTGGGAGGATTGTTGGGAACACGAGCACTTAAGTTGCCCTCGCTGCCAAGAAAACATGGGATCAAGACACAGCATCAGTCACAGGACAGGTTCTTTGTGGATTTTGGCCTCCTAATATGGATATTTCTCTTCCTGCTGTACTCACTTCATGTGTTTAATTTGAGAGTACATAAACTGTTCATGTCTTCATCAAGGTACCTTCATCTACTTAGAAGAAAACGACCTTAAAAAACCCCCCAAACAAAACCAGTAAAGCAAAACAAAACAAAATAATAATAAAAAAAAGCATAGGTGGAGATTTGCAATAGATTGCTTCCTTCCTCTGCCTCCAGTGGTGTTTTCAAGTCCATGAAATGCATCGCAGTGCTTCAGGTCACTTAAGCCACCTTCCATGATGTTACAGAGTAAATGCAGAAGACTAATAATAACATGGACTGATGATTCAGAGAGGGATGTACTTTAGAGGGTACATAGAAACAAAGGTGCTTTCCTAGGGTTGTGCTGAGGAAAAGATTAATTTGACATATAAATCTATTACATAACTTAAATGTGCTGCATTATCACCACTAACCGTAAAGACAACAACTTTACTGTCTGAAGTTTTCTCTGTCACTGCACAGTAATTATCTGTCCTATCTTTAAGGTCACTGTATACTGTGGTTGTGCTTCTAGTTGTTTAAGACTAATGTAATTATTAAATGCATTACAGCTGCATAGACTTTTCTAGCAGGAACTCCAGAAAAAAAACAGAATCCAAACCCGTTTATGGCCTCAATATCTCTAAAACTAACAAAATACTATTTTAATCCCAAAAATCTGCCAGAGAGAAAGCTCTAGTTTTAGCTATGTCTTGTGGTCCTGAAAAGCTTTCTTCTTCCTCTTATCAAGGCTGCAGAATGCACACAGCAGTAGATATGCTTGACGTTATCTGTAGGAGGATAAAAGCCCACACAGCAGCTACACTGTGCTGGACAATTTTGAAGCTGTTGGGAACAGTTTCTGTCCTTTCAAAGTATTAACTGAATGCACATCAGGGGCTGTGGTACTGTCTGGTCTAATTTAATCACTGTAATGTGGAAGATAATCTTTCAGACTACCACACAGCGTGGGATTTGGGTCTGGCACCCTTCAGTTTTGAACATGAGTGCTCTAAGACAGCGTCCCTTACAAAAATAGAAGGCAAACATAAAGAAAGAAACAGAGCTGATTAGCATAAATTCAAGAACTAAAAATGAACAGAAGAGAAGAGAAGAAAATAAAAAAATTACATGCTCAATATTAAACTGTATATTGTTCAAGATTTTACCAGTGAAACTGAGAATTTTTGTTTTTCTAAGGCTCTTTTAACAGGGAAAGGATTGTTAAAAAGTTTCATGAGGTGGAATTAAGATATCTTATGGTCTGTCATTATTTCCTCTTCTTCCCCCAAACCCAAAAATCTGTAGTTACAGAGAATAAGACATTCACTGAAGAAACAAGTAAAGCTTTATTAGGTAACAAGTGCTGAATAATATATGTTAAAATCCAGTGAAGAGATACGTGCTGTATTTTAATGTGCATAAAGCTTTTAACTTGTGGAGTGGCATTTAAAAACCCCATATTAATAAACAAGTTTCCTGTCATGGAATGACTATAATCATAGTCTAACATTTTTTATGTAGCTCACTTCACTGTGGCTAGCATTCAGATGCCTGTTTGATAGATGGCTTAGAAATTATGTAGATGTTTCTGTTAGGCAATAAGATGCACTAAGGGTCTTTTAAAGTTTTTTGTTAAAGGAAACAGGTTTTTGTTGACTCACTGAGACAGAAGTTAATTAATTTCCATCCATTCAAAATGTTCAAGCTGTCAATGTAATGCTTAGTTTGGATTAAAAAAAAAAAAAAACAACTAAATAAAGTTTATGTCCTCCAAAGCTTTCCTGCAATGTTTGTAAGTCAAATAAAAGCTACACAGCTCCTTTGTTTCTTGCCAGTTGCCCATCACAGCTGCAGTAAAACCACCTCAATGGATAAGGACAGTAAACTGTATGAACTCTCCAAATCACAGAAATTTACTATCATAGAAACATGGACTGATTGGAGCTGGAAGGGACCTTAAAAATCCATCTAATTCCAATCCCGCTGGCAAGGGCAGAGAAACTCTCCACTAGAAAGTTTCCAAATACCTGGTCTAAACCTGCTCCCATTTCAGTTTAAAGCTGTTTCCCTTTGTCCTGTCACTCCATGCTATTGTACGAAGTTCCTCTCCAGCTCTCTTCTAGCCCCTTTAGGAACTGAAAAGTGCTCTAAGGTCTCCTCAGAGCCTTTTTTTCTCCAGGCTGAACAAGCCCAGCTCTCTCAGCCTGTCTTCATAGGAGAGGTGCCCTGTGCTCTGATCATCAATGATTAAGAAATATTCTAATTATAAACATTGGTACATAGGAGACATTTAGTATGTGTAGACGTAAAGCAGAGAACTAGACATAGCTTTTTGCTTTTCAGACATTTGGAAAAATGATATCTGAATTTAATGCTAATATTTGTTGTCACTCACACGTTTCAGGCTGGGAAAATTCCCACATGTTGCAGAAAAAGGTGAGTTTCAAAAGCATAGACATCCGTTCAAATTAGAAGTACTCAGGTTTATGTACTGCTGTGAACAGGCTAACTTCTTTTGAGGAAAAATAGAGCCATAATGCATATATGAAGGTCATATGTTTAAGGTCAAGGCTGTGGATTCAATGAACTGAATTTCACTGAAACTTCACTGAAAACTGCATTTAATCAAGATGTTTCAGCAGATGAATTTGACACGAAAAGATCACATCTCCTGCAACATCATTTTTTCATGTACTATTTTTTATCAGGATTATTCCTGATGATTTTGCCAGGAAATATATTTTCCTTTAGGCAACCTCCCAGAAGTGGTCAGCACATATCATATCAGAGCCGAAAAACCCAGATGGTTTATCATGAAATCAGAGCTGTAGTATAGTAAGTATTATGTATATATTATGCCAAGGTTGGGATTGTAAAAGACTGTAATAAAATGTATAATTATGTTATTGCTAATTGCCCATTCTAGGCAGGAAAAGACAAGAAAAAAAAAATTTAAATTATTCTGAATGTTCAATATTTTTTCTACTTAATAAACTGTGCCCATAAAATTAATGAGGACTCGACTCACTCCTAAAATTCTCCTTTTAAGTTTGGAATTATATGTGCTATCACAAACTTTAAGCCAAAATTTTTAGGAACTGATTAAAAAAAATTAATCAGATCTATATAAAAGCAATAAAATGATAAATAGAATATTCTAAAATATAACAGAATTATACAATAGTATTCTTATTAAATCTAGACATAGTATTATTCCCACTTTGCACTGTAATTGTTGTGTTTCAAAATAATGTGAAAACAATTAAGAAATTAAATAGATTAATGTTTCAGCATTTTGAAAATGTTTGAAATCTAAATTAATATTTCCCCAAAAGAGTTTAGATTTGCTTAGACAGTCATACTCAGTGGGCTTGTTAAATCAGCATTATCTTTTTGGTACATTTTCAATGCACTGAATACCTCACCCAAGATATAACTAATGATGCCACACATATATTAGGGAAAGAGAGAAAAGAAGAAATTCAATTCACCATTCATCTTGTCCCCAGAATTTCAGCTGATGGTCAGCAGAGCCAGCTAGCAGGCACACACTGGAAGAGATTTAACCTGTGACACCACTGCTATTTCAGACCCCAGCCTTCCCTAAAGTTGAAAAAGTAAATTTATGGCAATTTTACTGTCAAAAAGAAGACTTGGATTTTTTAACATGTATTAACCGGAGCATATTATTAAATATACATGTAGCTATTAATAGCTGAGTTTTCAAAATAGCAGGGATATCTTGAATGCAGCTCATGGAATTATAGATGGCACAGTTTTTTCCCTGGCTGGCTCCTGTGTGCACTTTGTGTGTGTGTGTGTATATATATATATATATATATATATATATATATATCTCTCCAAATTTTAGCAATGTATTTGCATTCCAGCAGTATTACTTGAACAATAAAGTATTTTTCAAGGTGAAGAAGAATATCTTATAGCCCATGTTGAAACATATAGCTAACTTTAGGATGTATCTCTCCCTCCTCATCCTTTTGAGCTTCACATTTACAGTGGGACAAAAGCATGCACATGGCCACTTACTGCAGACATGCTGTAAATCAGGACCATGACTGACGGTATCTGTGGGGAAGGAACTGTTTCTAGTTTTATCTTTGAATAAAGGAAGGGGTCCTGGCACAACCCATGAATGCTACTTTTATATTAATAAATGCTCTTTTGTTCTTGCTCTGCCTCGTGAGAGCTTTTGCAATCAATCAAATTTTGGACCCAAACCCTGCCACCTCACAGAACAGAGCACTAAACAGATATTTATGGCCAAGGCAGAGTACCTATCACTGGTGTCTGGTGTGGCTGGCAGACACCACTAAGTCATTTATATTGGCACTTACTACTTAGCCAGAAATTTGGTTCCTGTGTGTTGATACTGAAATTCACACATTTCCTACGGTCTACATTGTGTAAATACTATTTTGTTTTTACTTGCTTTGGTAGATGTCCATCTCCTGCACAGGGAACCATCTCTGCTTCTGGTAGAGAAAACATGTCAGAGGTATGGCCAGGAGAAGGATAAAAGGAAGGTTTTTGTGTTGATTTCAGCTCTTTGGGTCAGTGATGGATGAAAAGGCAGCGAACACAGACTATCACAGCAGCTGAGGGAGCTGTAAATATTTTCACACCAATCCTTCTTTCATCTGAAAAGAAAGAGATGGTTTGGCTTAAAAAAGAATGAAAATAAAAGTATGCTTAAGGAGTTTCAGCAAATCTTAGTTGAAGGAAAACTGCAAAAGTAGGACAAAAAGCTGTAGTGGTATTATCAAAAAGTGGTGCTGTCATGGTTGTACACCAACTTCTTTCTGCTGAAGTGAAAAATTGCTTGATTCTCATGGCTTTAAAATATTCAAATTCTCAGATTTGTTTTAAAAACAAGTGGATACATCCTTCTTGCAATAGAAGCAACTACAAAAGTTGTGATTTGCAGCTGAAGCCGTATGGACATTTTCATACAGTGTATGTGCTGGCTGCTGTTAGCAGTCCTGGTGATGTTCTGGGCCCCTTGGGAGGGCCATTGCATGGGGAGAATTTCATTGTTAGGGGAGGAAACACAAGCCATATCTATGTTTGTGACGATTCCCAGCTGGCTTCCCTACTAGTCACAGAAATAATTAGCATAAATAGATTTTTAGCTCTTTAATGCCTCTGATAGTATATTGCACTGAGAATACATTTCCAGAAAATTATGCAGCTTGTTATAACTTTTTTATGTTTCATATGTGATTTATTATTACTTATTATTTATTATGATTTTTTTTTCTATTGTGAATATATTTGCACTGAAATACTCTTTAGGGAAGGGTTGCTTCAAAGTGGAAAATGAAGTAACTGTGAAGTGACTGCTCCCAGTACAGAATATACCAGTTATGTAGTCAGACTATATCTATTGCAATTCAATGTATGACTCTGTGATTTGGCTTACTTCCTAACTAGTTTCTAACTATGGAATTGACGTGTTCAATAGCAGGGCTGTCTGCCAGCTCTGATGTACAATAAGGCAAAGGTGTGATCAGATTAAAAGTTTTCACCTGCAATTTTTGGGCATGTCATGAATACACTCATCAAATCAGGCCTCCCTGTGTGTGCAGAATAAATAGGAATTGTTAAATGGGTGCAAACAACTGATGGAGAGATGGTCAAGCAAGTGCAAAATGAAGTATTATTTCTCAGAGTGCGACTCCATATAAATAGCACATATAACTGTGCATGAACACCCTTTATCATAGGAAAGACTATGTGGCTGACTAAATCTTCAGCTATATGACAGACCTGGTTTTTCATCTCCATCACAGAATGCTTTGTGATACCTTTTCTGCAGCTGAAGAAGTACAGAGTGTTACTCTCTACATGCTCTTTGACTGGTGATGATGAAAGTGTCTATTGTGCTATCTACTCATAACATGCACTTAAAGGTGAAATCATTTTTATATTGGCATCACTTTGCAACCAGAAGTTCTAGACAGGTGGTTCTCAGGAAAGCAAATTCTTGCTAGAAAAGCCAAGATTTCAGTAGTGGAAGGGCAAAGAAAGCAGGAATTTGTTCTTTAACTCCCCTTGTCCATTATACAACCAACATTAAATGTACAAATTTATTTATCTGAAAAATCTGACAGTTAAAAATGACAGTTGAGGTATTTGATATATATGGGCAGGTTCACTAGCGTTCTTTGGTAGTTTTCTGCTGTTCCAGTAATACAACAGAGCTGTAAACCCAGCTGGTTTTACAGCTGCTTTGTCTGCTAGAGCAATGAAAAAGGGACCAGGGTGTCCCTGTGAAAATGGCTCATATTCTGCAGCCTAGATTCTTTACAATAGGGATAGAAATCTACATTTAGGTGATTAAATAAGTGGCCTTCTTTTCTGAAATGCTGAGCCTACTTGTGTCCCACTGAGCCACTAAAGAAACGAGTTTAGTAGTTTCTGATGTGCAAGCCTCCACCTGCAGTGGCTTCAGCTGTGGAATGAAGGACTGGTTTGGAGATTGGGTTTGTATAGATTGTGGAATAAGTTTTCTAAATTGCTGGATTGAGGTGTAGTCCTAGGACTGTGTGGAGAAGGCATGATTAGGTGACAAATGCTTGGCACTTGAGATGTAATAGTCCTGATTCAATGGTCAGCAGCCTGAAAATCAGAATGTGCTTGAGTGAGCCTAAAAACAATTTGACAAGAGTAGTTAATCCTAATAGAAAATACACATATTGTTAACAGCAGACTGTCACTTCTTTAAAGTTGGACAAGAAAATGTAACACTACATCAACATGTCTTTGCATCTTCTGTTCATATTTTCTAGCTATGATCCTTACTGTGTTTATTTCTGTGAGGCTGGCAAGGATTTCTCTTGATTCTAGAGAAAGCATTAAAGCTGCACCTTACTTTAACCAAGAAAGAAGTGGACATGGCAACAGCAGAAAAAAAAAAAAAGGAGTTTAGATTTTGGATCTCTTTCAAATCTGAAAGCAAATCCTTTGGTAGGGAATGTAGATGGGGAAATAAAAACCAAACAACAAAAAACCCACAAAAAATATGGCAACAGTGCTCCTTCAAAATGATTAATTATTTTTAAACCCTCTACTTTGGAAGTGCAATGCACTGTTGTTAACTTTTGGGGTCAAACTAGATAGTTGGAAGCAGACTGGCTCTGAAATAGATTTCTTACAGCCAAATCGGAAAGGTTTGTTGCAATATAAACTTCTCGAACTATTGAACATTTCTTCCTACCTATTAAAGGACAAGATTTGAAATTTGTTCAGATCAGTACACTTCAGCTCAGTGCAATTTATTTATGTCAGCTGAAGATATGATTTTCTCTGCTAATTTTTCTGGTTTCTATCATTGAAAATGGACCCATGATCCAAGCATTTTAGAATTTAAGCAGTGCAGCCTACATAGGAAGGTTAATTTTGCAGCAAGTCTTCTGCTATTAGCAGAAGACAGAGGATGTTAATTTACCTTGATTTTCCATGATCCCTTCAATTTAAAAATAATTTCTAATTTTCAATATTATGGAATAATTTTTAACTGGAAAGGAAATGTGACATCTTGATTTGCCAAAATGCACAATAAGTAAGAACGAAACTATAAGCAAAACCCATGATAAATGTAGTTTAGATTTCAAGTATTTTCTTTAGCTATGATTCAGTAAGTCAAACGGTTATTTTTAATTTCACTGCTAAAATGTAATAGACTGTAACTTTAAAACTGAGTTTATCACACTAGCCTGTCACTGAAGCAAAATCTAGTATGTTCATTCTGGTTCAGGAGGTTAAGATAGGGGCTCTGGGGTTGTTGAAACAAATGCATTACAAAATGGAAATCATTCTCCACTGGAAAATTCCTGCAGCAATTTTTATGCTTATCTGAGAAACTTCAAAATGGAGTAGAACATAGTCAATCTTAAATTGAATAGAACTCAACCCTCCCCTAAACCAAACCCCCACCTAAAAGGCCTCCTCACCCCAAACCAGCCCTCCCACCCAGTGTCCTCTTTCTCAGCCTTGAAATGTAGTGTTTATGAGCAGAGATGCCTCAAACTCTTTCCTGGTCTGGGAAGCATGGATCTAAAACATTTTGTCATCTTCTGTTAGGGGCAAGAATTCCTTTAGTACCTTTGCTTCAAAGATGAAGTGATGCACAGAGCAAGGTTCAGGGGAGACAAACTTGCTGCTGTTCCACATGAGGTTGGTCCCCTAACAGCATCCTTGGGGGGATTCCTTCATACGGTTCCTAACCTTAAGCCAGCCTTTCCAAAGGCTTTCATCTGTAGTGGAGCAGAATGGGGTATCACAATATGTGTATTTGCCCTCAGGAGGCATGGCAAAGGTTATGAGGCATTATTGACCTGCAGTGTAATAATGTCCCTCAAGACTAGCCTTAAAACTTTCAATTCTGAGTAAGTAAGACTAGCTGGATCTTTTCTATGTCTCTGGGAATATTATAGCTTTTCATAAAACTATGTATAAAGAATACTGAAAAAGGGCAAGAGGAAATTGTCATCTTCTCTGAGACAGGCCTGCAAGGCACACACATACTTGGTTTAAACAAATCTCTCTTTGTTAAGACGGTTGGTCAGACCTGTACTGCCAATATCAACACAATCTTGACAATGCTAGGAAGGAACAGTCTGGCTACATCATATCTTCATCCTTTCATTTCAACAAATGGAATGAAGCTTAACATACAGCTTTACCGGATTCACAGTTGGTGTACATTGGCTTGCAAATTTGAATTTGATGGAACTAAAAATCCTTACATAAGTTGAGTTTCTGGCCTCCACTTAGACTACAGGAACAATTTCCAGCATTACTAAAATCTTTTTAAGAACAAGAATGCCCATTATTTTCTCAAATTAAAGATATATATATAATTTTCATAAAGCTTAGCAGTTTACAATACCTATCTCATTCTTGGAAGGTTTATTTTGGAGGCCAGAGTGGCGTCCAGGTGGTCCAGGCTTAATAAGTGGTGTAATGTCCTTCATCTCAGCTGAAAAGGCAGACGAGCAGGGTTTTCATTTAAAATGAGATGATGCTTGCAGAGGAATTTTTGAAGAACTTCTAAGCCATTTAGAATCACATCAAATGGAAATTTTCCTTTTTGAATTACTGGCCTTGTGGTTTCATAGTAGTGGATCAAGGTATATATGACAGAGGAGGGTTACTGGGAAGGGAAAATTTGTTCCAATACTTTTTTCTTACAATGTCAGTGAAGTTTATATATTTATAAAGTAGAAATTGCATGTCCCTTCATTCTCATAATTTTCAATGACATTAACATTTACATGTACTGCAGCTGCTTCTCATATCAACCACCAGCTCCTTTACCTGTTAGTTCACCATCTCAGAATGTTGATCATTACACCAAAATCTTTTAGCTATTTTGTACCTAGAATATTTTACAAAGTATGCTTTAGGTGTCTTTGATATAGCTGGAAATCTTATCAACAACAGCTTCAGAAAGATCTGCGTAACTTTTTAGTTTTCCAGGTCAAAGTTTAAAATAATCTGTGGAAAAAAATGATCCCCAAATCCAGAATCATATAAAAAGAAAAGAATAATATTAATAAAAAGTCCAGTACTGCCTGTCAATTTTTTTTCCAAATTTGATCAGAAATACATGACCTTGATGAGATTTCAAAGCTAACCATTTCTAACTGCAAAGAAGAGAAAGACATTTCATTGACAACACTTGAATAGAGTTCTGTCTCATTAAAACTTCACCTTATAGTTTAGCACAGTTAACTATCAAAAAATACCAGGAAATAAATCTTTGCCTTGAACTATGTGATATATGGGAAAAATCTTGGTAATTTCCACCAGGTTCCTAATAGACAAATATCCATATCACAAAACTGCTGCTTATCAGAGAATCCAAGGAATGAAAAATGTATGGGTGCTGATTCACTTAAAATTTTCCCTCAGAAGACTGGCTGTAGTGAAAATATCCTGTAAGAATATCACCCTTAAGACCTGGTGGAGAGTAGCACTCTGTGCATGCTAATGCAGTGGCACATTCTACTTGAAAATTGGTTAGGAATTTCAGTTTCACATTCATCAATTACTTTAGCAAACTGCATTTTTGTCCTTTTCTGTTTCTTTCTAAATATTTATTAGATTTTTTTAGCCCAAGTATTTTTTAAGAAAATGGTGTATAGGAATTTTATATGGTCATTAAACTCTTTAAATCCATATTACTAACATAGGTCTTCTTCCACTGGTCTGATTCTATAAACTAAAATCATAGGAAATACTAGTTCAGTCAAAGCCCTTTCTTACTAAATGGTTTAGAAGAATTGATATCTTTGGAGGGTTGGGACGATGAAACCCTAGTCTTTCCAGCTCCAAATCTGGAGTCCTAATAATCCACCTAATGTCTTTCAGACCATCAGTTTCTAAGAGAGGTGTGCTAATCTGGCAACATGAGAAAGGTAGAGGTATTATGAACATGATGAGATCTGGTCATAAATTGTTTTAACCTGAGACCTTCTGGCCTGGTGAGACTCAAGTTTTGGAACAAAGGATAATGAAAAAGCTCAACAAACAAAACCATCACAACTAGCAAAAGCAAATAGGAAAGATATTGAAACTAACAACTGCAATAAATGTTTGCATTGGAAATCAGTCACCACTGAGTATCACTAAACAGGTAATTTTCAGCAGGCTAGCAGTTAGATTCTTACTTAAGTGAATACAGGTTATAAAGCCAGAAAACCTTGTTATGTCAATTTTCTTGCTGGCAATGTAATCATGTTGAATACCTTTTGCCCTAACACTGCTAGGGAGAGAGCTGTTTTCTTATTACCAAAACCCAGCATCCAAGGCTAATGCTTCAATAACATTAAAAAGTCTTCTTACTTTCTGTACATGTTGATGTCTCAGTCATTGCAAGGGGAGTGATTTATCAGCTGAGTTAGAGATTGCCCAATATTCTATTTTGAATGAATTTTCTTATTATGGTTAAGCAAACTCCAGGTCAGTTCAGAAATCAGTCCATTAACTGAAAAGCTGTGGAAGGGAAGAACTGGCAATTGGAACTGACAGCTGACTTTTAAGATAGAAATTGGGGAACACCCCTGAATGTAATTGCTAAGGAAGGAGCAATCTGCAGCCTGAGTTAGTTGAAAACTGCTCAGCGCAGAGCAGGACTTGTAGAGTGCTTTTTCTTGCCTTCTGGTGACAGGAACCATGACCTGGCCACTACACATGGTCACTAAAAAGCTTGCAGTTAGATTGGCATTGATGGACAAGTGTATCCTGCTCATTATTGCTGCTGCTTAGCTTTTACTTTGAGAATGAAGCTAGGCTGCCCTTCAGCTCAGCTCCCAAACCTGTGTAGTGACACTTTCCTCAAAGTTAAAAGCACGGCCTCTGCCACTTCCCCAGTTAAGACCATTGGTCAGGAGGTGACTAATAAGATACTCACATTGCTCCCTGCAGGTGAGTAAATTATTTCCAAGAGTTTTCCCAATCTTACACAGCACACTGCAAAATATACAGACTTTCAGGTTCAGTGTAACCCCCAAGCACTCTTGTGTGGAAACCACTTCATATCTGGTTCCATGTTTGGCTGGGGCAGTTAAATAACTACTCCTTTGCATGTCAAGGAGATGTCATATTACTGTCCACATGAAAAATGACTGGCCCAAAACGACTTCTCACCTCCCACCCCACAAACACATTCTCAGACAAAATGTTAGGAAGGAAGCAATGCTGCTGTGACTACCCTTATGTCATGGGCAGTCCTGGCTGACAGTCCTGGCTGACAGGCCATGAATGATGAAAGAAAACCCAGAGTGCACACCTTTGGATTTGTATTTTGACTGTCCGATTGCTTCCCAAGGTAAGGCAATGAGTTTTGGATCATACATCTAAGGCACTCGATTCTCTCCTATTATATAGGGAGCACAGCTCGAAGCTCTGGATTTTGGAGGACACTTTTGGGGACAAATTCTTTAAAACAGGCATTCTGACTAACGTAGATATTTCAAAGTTTTGTGGTCAATCCCGTGAGGAACAAAAGGCTTAGGCATCTTTGACTTCCTTCGTCAATCAAGGTCAGTGGGAAGCACATTTAAGTCTGAAACAAATACCACTGTGGCTGTTCAGTGGTAAACCTGCACAGAGGTTTTTCTTCTACTATCACTGAAACAAAACACAGTGCACTATTTGTTAAAGACTTTTTTAAAAAAGCTCAAAAGTTGCAGGAGTGTTTTCTGCCTTTTTCTCACAGCTGCTTCTGGTTCAACATAAAATTCATAAGTGTGATGCACACTTACGAGAGAGGAATTCTGCAAGATGACATCCTTTTTTCAGTTTACCATTATGTGAATATAAACAGCAAATATATTCCTTTTTTGCAGAACATAGAGTTTGATTTATTGCCTGTTTCATCATATTCCTGCTATGAACTGGTGAAAAAATGTGTACCCTCCAATGAAGGGTGTGATGATGTTTTTAACCCATGATTTCCACAGACCGCAGTTTGAGAAACCATGGAGTACGAAATGTTGATACACATGTGGTGTCCCCAGATAAGGCTTCTCTTTAATGTTTGATAATATAATTTCCAAATAGTCTTTTAGTGGAAGACAGTTGGTGTTTGGACCTAATTTCACATAAAGAATAAGGGGTCAGAGGACCGGTACTGGAGTTTGTTCCATGTCCAAAGAATATTAACCCTTGTTTTTTCTTGCTAAGATTCTCCATGGAGTCTCTCACAAGTATATATTGTAGATGATCTTGTCTCCACCTAGGTGAAAAATAGCATATAAATTCAGTATTTTTATTACAATTATAGTATATATTTTTAAAAAGCACAGTACTAAGATCCATTGGTGCAAAATAGTTATTATAACAGAAACATATATTTTTAATGAGCCTTGAAGCCAATATAACAGCAATTATGAATGTAATTCACTACCATAATAAAGTAATTTATTTATCATAATAAATTATCACAGTATTAAAAAATAAAATATTATTTTAGCTACAGTCTGTCAGAGGGGGCAGATTTAAACATTCTGCTTTAAATGAGACATTGGAAAAGACAAATCAGGCAATTTTATATTGGATAATTAAAAGCCTTATGAAAACCAGACACATTTCAAAGAGAGAAAAGAAAGTGTAATTCCCACTGGAGCTAAGAATCCAACTTTCTCTTCAGAAAAGAAGTCTATAACTGAGAGAAATGTTTTGTGTTTTATTCTTTTCTTCTTTTAGTTGAAGGAAAAACAAGTGTAGATTTAGATTCTAAGAATTAAGTTATAAAAAGCCCCTCAGACTGACCTCCAGTATTTTGGAAGAAAGCCCAGTGAGTAATGAGGGAGTAAGAGAACAAGAAAGATGGAAAAAAACACCTTTTTTCTGTATGCTTACAGTGCCTTTAGGGACTTTATCTCAGTATTTTGGGTAAACAACACAATGGAATTATACAGGTAGTCTGTCCCCCACCACATGTGTAAATTATGCAACAAATATTTGATTGGTGGCTTTGTACTGAAAAGTGCCTGATCTCTTTAACCTTCTGGTAAAAGAGAACATGACTTAAAGGGAAGTGAGTTAGAAAATAATACAGCAACAGACAAACATTTGACAGTGAAATCACTGTGAGAGATTGAAGCATCATCTCTAATGTAAGCAAGCAACCCTGAGAATTGGAAGCAGAGGATTTCAGATAGCTTGGGAATTTGGCTGCCTCTGTGGCAGATAAAGTAAACAGCTTCAGAAATGATTGTGTATTTCTGCTAATCACTTAGGCCATAAGATAACAGCTAAGTTGACATTTTGTGTGCAAGAAGTGAAACTGCTTACTCTGGTTCCCTATTTTCTGTCATTTTTGCAGAACAGTGACTGTCAGCAAGACTCTCTGAGTGCAATGACAGTACAGCACATTGGCAAAAAAGACAACCTTGAGACTTATGTGCCCCCAAACTCAAGCTCTCTCTGAAATTTTCTCATGTTTTAAAATGATAAACACTGCTATCTTTGCACATCATCTAGTAAGAATGTAAAGAGTGCAAAAAGAAAGGAAGTTGAAGGTTACTTGGGCCTTCTTTTTTTAGAAATAAGCCCAGCATTGTTTAGCTTGATTTCTTATCACACTTCAATATGCAGTTCCATCACTGCTGTTTAGTGATAATTTCATGACTTGCTGTTGCAATTGGTTTTGTTATTGGAATTAATTTAAAACACTTTTCTCTCTTTATCCACAGACGTACATTTTTACTTGCACTCAGGTATTGTTGCACCCTGACTTTGTTGAAAAAATTGTTTGTGAGACCACATGGCAATTTTCATTGATGATATCCTGGGTAAAAATATATCCTGGGAAAGGTAGAAGGGGTGTTACAAACAAAAAAAATGAACCATTTATCTTGAGGTCAGATAAAATTTGCTGTTGATCAGGTGATGTAAATCATTCACACGTAGATACAGGATAACTCTGTTTCAGGCTTTGGTCTTAGGCGTTTGGAAAAGGGCTTCTTTCTTCCTGTGCCCCCTTCACTTCAATTTAATAAGCAATACAGCAGTACTAAAATTATCTATTAATGATTTGAATGTAATATCACTCATGGTCTACAATGGTTTCTTCTGATACTATGTTTTTCCTGAACTTACAATTAAAGTACTGAACCTATCACAACTATCACTTTGCTCTAGAAAAAGAAGCCACACATTGTCTTTCCAATCTGTATTTCACATTTCTGCATGCATATAAATAGATGCTTACAGTTATTACCTTTGTTAATTTCACAGGCAACGTGTGATTTTTATGCAGAAGGGAAGCTGCATATGGCCTTCAGCGGTTCATCCTACCAACCTAAGTAGTGAACACCCATAACCTCTTTGGAAGAAGCACATCTAAAATAGGAACAGTTTTGTGTAGAAATTCTGACAGTCCATCCTTTCCTCTAGTGAAATTATGGAGATTTTACCAATGGGTGGGTGAAAGAGTATCTTGAAATCTTGCTGAGTGCTCCCATCAATGGTAAGGGAAGTGTCAAATGACATAAGGAGTAATTATGGAGAGAATATTCAATTCAAGAATTTTGGGAAGAAGAAAGAAAATACCTAGAGACATGAGAAATAAGCTATATGGTGATAAAGGAGAGTAGAGGTGGATGTTTCCATAGGAACCAAGAGAAAAGGGATTTGTCTGTCTTCAGAATCACTTGCATGACATTCAGAAAGGGGTCATCAAGTTTCTTGGTACAATTCTTCCTTTTCCTTCCACTCTTGAGAACTCTTTAGATACTTGGAAAATAAAAAACAGTTTGGAAGGTGGACAGAACTCAAGACTAGGGTAACTGCAAAGCCAGTGTTGCTTAATTTGCACAAGGTCTTCTATGATATCAAGTATCTTTCTCTGATAATTAATGCATGTGTTTATAAGGAGCTGATGAGTACTAACTAGGCCACATGTGTCTTTGGATTGTTCGGTCTGTGAAATATGGAACATAACACTTTTCTCCTTCTGCAGAATGGTGAGAAAAGCAAGTAAATCTCACTAAAACAGTACAGGCCACAGAAAATATTACTATTTTCATGTTCCTAGATGTAGTGACTGAAAGATCTTTCTCATATAAGTGGATACTCTGACACACGTCCAGGCAGAAAAATGTGATTTGTTTATAGAACAACACCAAAATGCTTCCAAAGCCCGGATATTCAAGAAGAAAGTATGTGAAATTGTGCTGGAAAAGATCTGTGGCTGACAGCTAGCAAATAGCTAGGAAGGAGCTAGTAATGCATTGCAGTGGCAATAAAAAGCAATGGAATCTTGTGAAGTAAACTAGGGGAAAAATTACTGTGCACAGCAGCATTGTGGTTGTACCTCTCTGGCCAGATCACACCTGCACTGTTGCCTTTAGTTCCACTACCTACAGAAAAGTACCAATAAATAGAGAGTTGGGATGAGAGAAGGAATGAGTTAAAGATGAGAAAAAATTAGAAGGTCCCTACTATTTTACTCAGCCCAATAGCAAATATGGAAATGGATGAGCTCATATAAGACAAATATAATTATGAAACAGGATGAGAAAAATATCCAAACTTAACTACAGTTAAATAAATATAGGCTGCATATGAAAACAGTGTATTTTTTCCATAGTAATATTTTCCCCATGGGAATGCCATCATTTTTACAGCAAGTTTGAGGAAAACTCTGGAGAGCATATGTCAGAGAGCAATCATGAATTTGTAGTTATAAGAATGCATTTAGCATATCTTTCTCATTCTCATTATTATTATTATTATTATTATTATTATTATTATTATTATTATTATTATTATTATTATTATATAAATCATATTCAGTTAAATATAAGAGGTAGGGGAACAGTGAGTTGCATGAAAGAAGAAAAGTTGTAGCTATATGTTCCTTATCAGATTCACAAATTATTACAAGAGATAATTTCTTTTCAGTTGGATATAAAAGGAAAAATATGGAATGCAAAGCATGATTTAAAGATCAGTGGGAAGAAGGAACTCTTGAGTGCTCAGAGTTTTGCCATGAAATCATAGGAGCTTTATCAGGTGACACTGAATGGGACATCTCTTCAAAGAAATTAATTTTCCAGAAGTCTGGACCTATTTTCCCTACAGCTTGAATTTCTGTAGACCCCGGAGACAAGGTTTCTGGTAATGCTGCTTTCTTAAGGTGACACATCAAACAGAAGCTTTGCCTTGAGTTAATATTAAGAGTTAGTGAGAAGAAATACACCAGACAGCTGGACTGTCTGTTTTGGAGTCCCTTCAGACCAGTGGTGGCATGAACATAGCCAGGCAGAAGCCAACAGAGAGCCTGGGTTGGTTGGGGGAGTTTGTTACCCTTTTCATTTCCATTTAAGATAGCAGCTGCTAGCCTTGTTAAAATGGGTTTAAAATTGGTTCTTGACAAACTCATGTATAGTCTCAAGGCTGTTACTCTTTCACTACAGTGGAGATTATTGTTGCGCTGCAGACCATGCTTGGATCTTGAAAATGACATACTACAGCATGTTGGAAAGTTAGTCATGTAAAAAGTCAAGAAATAATCCAGTAAACAAAAATTCACATTATGCTGACGGGCTTTGCTAGTTGGTTTAAATCAGAGTGATAAAGTTATGTTTCCTGCACTGGCACTGTAGTTCTTTCCTTAGTTTTCTATAAGCTTGTTGTGGAAGACAGAATTTAAATGTCATGGATCATTGCCAGCAGAAAAATGAGACTTCTTTTGGGTGGGAGCAGAGAATGTCAATGGCTTGTTTGAGCTTGGGATTCATTTTGCAGACACACAACTCAATTCAAGGAGATTTGGTAGGATGAGATAAACAAGTGTTGACAAAACGTAGAAAAGAAACAGACTTTCACATACTTATGGAAGGTAGGTAAGCTGCTTCTCTGAAAGGGAGCACTTTAGAGGCTGATCTCTTGCCAGACTTAAGCTGCAGATTGCTATGTAGCTTGTCTGTATTTCATTCCTTTCCCTGGGTTAGACATAGTTTCTCATCCTCCAGAAATGAAAGGAGGATGGGCAGAAAAAAAAGAGGGGAGGGAATGACGCGTTTTTCTCCAGTTTTGATGGTATCAGAACACATGTGATCCAAATGTGGCACCATCACTGATTAATATGAGAGTTATCCATGCACAAATCAAGACAGTCTGAAAATATACCTAAATTTCTGCACATTAGTTGGAAAATTCAACTCTGAAACCTTTTTTGGAGTGCAGTTCTCTTTTTTTTTTTTTTTTTTTTTTCCCAAGACATTGATACAAACGTCTATGCTTCTAGGCTAAAAATGTGTGCTTTTCTAAAAGAAACTGAAGGATGAAGCTCTCTGAACTATCTTACTCATTGATTTCATAAATAGATTTTAGTGGGATAATTTCCATTATTAAAAATAATCATGCCAATAAAATATTTGTCTGAAACTGGGTCCTATGCGTTACTGAGGTCATATTTTCTTAACAGGAAACAAGATTAGGAGTTTGCAGACAGAATTATCAGTTCTGGTTGGGTGGATTTGCTGTAACATTTATTTCTCACTTTGAATCTGCTTAGTTTAAAGTTAGATCTTTTTGAATTTTTCATCTTTCACAAATGTTTCTGGGCACTTACCTATGGCGTCTGTACACTAGTGCAGACTACGAGTTAGCCTTCTTTTTCAAATAACTTTTCCCATGTAGATTAAATGAGGTTTTAACCAGTGTGACTTCAGAATTCAGTTCAACTCAGAGAAGGCAATAATCTAGACAGTATGCATTAATGTGAAAGACAGTGGAATATGTTTTCTCAAGTGGGATAACAACTGGGTATGGTTGCTCCATCTAAGCAGGTTTGTTGTGTCTTTATCAAAGCCTGCATAACACCAGTAATGCATAGGTTGAATGAAAGGGAACCTGTCAGGAAATAGAGAGATGGATAGAAAAAACTCTTAATACATACATCTTTTGCATAGTTTCTCACTGTATAAATTTTTGTATCCTAATTTAAGCCCAAATATTTATGAAAATAAGGATGACTTCCATAGGTAGAATAATATGATAATCTCTACCTAAATTGTGAAGCATCTATGGAAAGTAAACATGCAAATTAAATGACTGTATAAAGAGATAGTTTGTTCTATACATTCCTATATCTTCCTTTGTGTATACAGATGTTCGTTGGCAAGCACTGCTTGGTGTAGAAAGTACAATGTGTCCATGAGAAGCTATATACAACTCAACTCCTTCAAAATTAACCTCTCCCTGTATGGATATCATATTTCTCAAAGGATCAGCTATTAATTTTTTTTAAATCCTCTTAAAATTAGCAACATAATTCAATCCAAACTCTGATTCTCACTAGCTGTGCTCACTATATGTTATGGTATATTACCACTGTTTTAGCTTCTGTCTGGGAAATAATACTATACCAAACTCTATTTGTACATAGATTTTTCTATATTTTTTTGGCCCAAGCAAAATAAAATAGAGGAGAAAAAACAGTGCAAGGCTTAGGCTTCTGTTTGTTATTAGCAGACCCTGGGTACTTTGTTTCGCCTGATGAAAACCGTACAAAAATGCTGACTGTACTATATATATCTAACAAACAACTCCACACTGGCACAGTGCTGAAGAAGAGAGGCAGAAATTGAAAACAGTTTCAATCATCGTGTTAATAAACCCCCTATATTTAGTAGAAGTTCTCATTTATATATTTTTTAAGAAATTGAATGGAAATGTAACTAAGCAAACAAGCATCATGATTTTTCTAGCAGTAGGCTGGACCTAAGGTAATTCAAGGCTGCATGTGGTCCAAAACTGAAGCTGGGGTGAAGGAAGGTGAAGTACTGCTCAGTCAACCCTGATACCCAGTGACTACCCTCTGTTTGGATCTCAGAGCCATCTATGCCCTTCAGCAAGTCTTGAACCTGACTGCTGTGGCATAAGGAAAAAAAAAAACCAAAACAGAGTGACATCCATTAAACCAACTCTAGGGCAAAATAGATGTCATTAGGAAAAAGAATCAGGACCAGCATATTCATAAGCAAACAGTCTGCACATAATTTTCCTCATTTTCCTTATTCATTGCTCGGTAATGACAACTTCAAAAGATTATATTTCCACTTACTTTGACAACAAACACATTCCATCTATAGTTATTGAAGCTGGTTATTTCAATATCAATTTATTAGCAGCATTAACATGAATGCTGATTGTTTTTAAATGCAAAACAATGTCTTTGTCACTAATTTTAGAACTAATTTTAATTTGAACTTGACATTAATATAAACATGACAATGCCACTTTGCCACTGTGTATCGCCATCATGTATTTTTATTTTCTCATGGGAACTGACAGAATATGATTCATAATGACAATATTAATATAAGCCTATGAATAACAATAAGGATTTATAATAATATTAACATACATAACATCATCTGTATTGAATCTGTCGACATTAATAACTTAGATTTTTTTCCCAACGTGGTATACATTAGATTTTTTTCCCAACGTGGTATACATTTTCATGTGTCTAAAAATTTCTTCATTAATATACATTTATGATTACTCTTAAGCTTATGCATTGTCTCTTTTATTATGTAAATAAGGGTTGTAACACACAGTCAAAGAGAGCGACTCTCCATACATCACTTTTATATTTACTAAGTCCTGTAAAAAGGAAGTGGGTTAAAAACCATTCCCCATTAATTAAAATTGGTTTGCATTCTTGAACTAAAAATGTTCATAGCAAAAGACATCTATGAAACTGTTACATAGCTTTTGTATATAAAATGTCTCAGAAAAAACTGCAAAAAAAAGTATTTTTCAGAACTGACAAAAAAAATAATGAAAAGGAAGATATTTACAGCTTGTAGTGAAAGTTTTATCTCTACATACATCCAGGTGCAAGTGGGGACAATAAGGCAGTCACAAAGGCAGTTCTAAATGATGCATAGATGTTCGAGGGCATATGGTACATTTCACTTTTAACTGAGATTTTTTCTACCCTTTTAGTGCTTTATGTTAGAATCTTAACAAGATTTGTTAGTCCAGCTTGTTTTCTTTAAAGTACAGTTGCTAAAAAAAGCCAAGAAGGAAAACTAGTGTCACAGCCATCTGTGAAAAGAGACAGAGCAATAAATGTGTTGAATTGTGATGAGATCTACACCAGTAGCAATGAGGGTCTCTGGGGAAATATTCACATGCTGTTGATCTTCTAGTGAGCTGGACCATCAAACACATCACTAACATTACAAGCAAATAAAACCTTTTTTCCTCTATCTTCCTTCACTGTGTTTAAGAAGAAAAACTCACCTGTAGAGATTAGTAATCAAGCTATCTCAAGATGAAAGTGTGAGCGACACCTTTTAGCCCCAAAGTGTTTAGAAATTATCCTTCTGTTCTTGTGAGAGTGTAATTAGATTAAGTAGTCTCTATTGTCCATGTTGAGAAAAAGGAGACCTGGAAGTGAAGACTGATTCAAAGAGTTTTTTTAGAATGTCTGTAGGCAACTCATATGTTCCTATTGAAGCTTCAGCTTGGGAGCTTTCCTGAATGGGGATGTAAGGTGGTCATTGAAATCCACACAGCCATGCCTAATGCAAATTTCTGAGGCTCAATACCATACTTCTTTCTCTAGCCAGTGTCATCACTCATTAGCAGATACAACTTGTCATGTATGATTAAAAATGTATTAATTAAAATTACTGTGTCAGAAGGTTAACTATATGATTTATGCTATTTGATTATAAGTGTCTTTAGAGAGATGTTAGGCAGGATTCCTATTTACACCATAAGATATATTCCCTTTTAACTCAGAAAGATGAGTTTCACCAAGGGAAAAGGGGAAGTATATGTTGAGAGCATACAGCTTGTACTGTGAAATGGCTTCAAGGGCTCTTTTACAGGTAAGTTTGTGTTGGGTAGGCAGAGGGAACCCTGCCCTGGGAAGTGGCCTGGCAGGCACTGTTGCACATAGGGTACAGGGAGAACCATGCTGCTTCTGGAGGGGCTTCTCAGACCTGCACTGCAGCACTCTCAGTCACGGGGCAGCACAGCCTGTCTCTCTGCCCTTTGAGGGCAGCCAAGTCCGACAGCCAAGCTGCACAGCCAGGGTCTGGCAGGAGTAAAGTTGGGAACTTCCCGCTCCACCCGGTCCATTTGCTGTTTAAATGGTGGTCTGTGTGTTTATGAGTGGCCTCCATGCCAGGGTCAAATATGGGCAACTGTGATTCTGTTTTAGGGAATGCTATATGCAATTACTGCTGTGGATGGCTACTGTCAGTTTGAATACTGCAGGACAAGGTGGTGTTCCAGCAGCTACACGAAAGAATCCAACGGCTTGGAGTAAAATTATTCAGCATGTTTAAGAATCTTCCCAAGAAATGGCAGTTATTTGTGGTTTTGATTTTGGTCCTTTGGGAGTCACATAGCATATAATGGGATCATCAATGTTTCATTTGGGTTAGTCCACCACGTACCTTAAGCTAAAATTGGGCTAGGTTTCATGTCATCTATTGTATTTAAGTTCCTTGCTCTCTTGGTTCTGTACACAAAATCTTTGCACAGCAGGATCGACATGGCATTGACTAGAGTGATGATTATGGTCCTGGTCAGTTCTTACTCTATGAGCTGTGTTGAATGATGTGTTTGGTCTCACTCAGGGTCTTGAGATCACACCAAGGGAATCCTGGGAGCAATGGAATTTAATGCAGAGAGTCCCTTTCTGTCTTTGTTACAATTTTAAAACAGTATGAAATAAAGAGTAAAAGAAAAAGGCTTTAGAGATGGAAAGTATTTTGAGATGGCAAAAGTGGGTTAAAATTACTTTTTAGGTGTGTAGGTGCAAAGGAGAGGTATTTCATCTTTGTTTTTCTGAACTACAAATTTTGTCATTGGTATATTGGTTGTACCTCTACTTGGGTCCTGTGCTGTCTTCAGAATATGCTGGATCTGCTACTGGAGTGGGAGTTAGGAGTAACAACCAAGGAAAACAATCTATTCTTATGCTTTAGGAAAGATATTTTAGCAATTCTGTCTGCAAATTTGCTACTCTAAGCTGTTTGGTTTCAAATATTCAATGAAAAAAACCCCACAACTCACACCCTCTCAAACCTTCCTCAGAGCAGCATGCAAGTGTGCTGCTTAAAGTCCAAAAAAAAAAAAAAAGAACAATGTCAACAGAAACCCTAAATTAATGAATGTTCTGTCATATATAGTAAGAATAATGAAAATACAATTAAGTATGAAATAGTATGCAGACTATTACATTAAACTGTTAATGTGTAGGGTTTCATGGGTATTGAAAAAAGTCTTGCTTCTGCAATATTTATTGTGTGGTTGAATTTATGTGTTTTATTTTCATTTAAAATGCAAGCTCTTTTATATAGTGAGATGTGAATTCAGAAATGAAAATTGAATATATTTTATAAATCCTATTTATAAACTTCTTTATAGGCAAATGGAAATCTGCTAGATCTCTATTGTAAAATAATATGCTACAAATCTTTGATTAGATGTTTTTAATCACTAATATTTTTAATGCCATTTTGACATGACCTATTATACCACTGTAATTGTTATGCATTTTCATAATATTTGGAAATAAATTACCTATCAGTTCTTGATGGTTCTTGCTTTTAATGAACAACTTAATCTCAGAACTTTTGCATTGTCCTTATAGCCTACTCTGAAGGCTTTAATTTTAGTTTCATTGATTTCAATAGTCTGTAACTCTAAGACTTTATCAGAGGGGCATAAAGTCATGCATGAACTGTAAATTATTGTTGATTTTCTTGGGAAGTCCCTGGGGGGCAGTGGTTTGAATGGGTGGTTTTATCAAATAGAGATCAACATTTATACCTGATGAAATAAATTTTAAAAATTTGGAAATATTTCCCCCTATCTTTGGAGGCTTTTAAGCGAGTTCTTGCCTGAATTACATTTATTCTTTGGATCTTCTTAATTTTACAGACATTTATAGTGACCAGGATCAAGATAACCTCTGCTCTCTTCCCAGGAAAACTGGATGATACTGTTAATATATACGCTCCAAATTATTCATGCTAACCTTTGCATTGTCCCCTACTAGCTTCAACATCATCATTAACTGAAGTGTGACTCATTTCCCTGAGGATTAATTGCTCCATTTAGGAGGCCACATGAAGAACATTACCTGTACAAGTAGGGAAGAGCAGTGTGCAGTTTGGCAGATGCCTCTTAAGAAGAACTGTTGGAGCAGGTGATGCAAATAAGGGGAACAAAACAAGGGCCACAACTCCATTAGACTGCACTGCCCAGTTAATTGCTCTTACTCCCATTTACCCCTTGGAATATCCATGTGGATAAGTGATATACAGAGGTACTCAAAAGGTGAGAGAAAGCTGCAGACAGCTGAGCTGTCTGTCTATTTGCCATAGGAAAAAATAGGCTGTGGGTGTGCATATAAATTAATCTATTGGCTGGTCGTCTCTACTTTTTTTTTGCTACTGTTAACTTTCCCTGTAAAATGTCTTTTCATGGCCTGACTTTCTAAAGGAAGAATCTCGTAATTTGATGCAACTTAGAACTATCCTGACTATACTGGATTCAGTGGCACTATATGTTTCAGCCTCAGCAGCTTATCAGCTATATTGAAAATAATAAACATAAGACTGAGAAAATATATTTTTTTAATTAAATGAATGTACAGAAACAGACCGAATCATCAACTAGTTCTTTGAAAACTGTTGAGCGTATACAATACCACAAAATTGCAATTGGTATAATTTAGGAACAGTTTGAAAAAAGGTGTCACCCTTACCAGAGCTTCTGTGAACTTCTGGACACAGGTTTTACTGGATCTTGACTTTCATAGTTACTTTAAATTATAGAATTAAACTAAAAGAGCAACCTATTAATAAATACCATTCTATTTCAGCACAAAAATTGGGCCAAAAGTAATGGTAGGGCTCTGATTTAAACAAAGAGGAGATTTAAGGACATAAATACCCACAGCATCATTACAGCATAAATTTCAGCTATCTGAATTGCAACCCACTGAAGGCAGAGTTTGTCTTAATGGTTATAATTATTTTGGAGAGTTTTCCTCTGTAGGCAGCTCAACTTCTCAAAAAAATGTGGTTTCTTTTGTTCTTTTCTTTGCCCTTATCCAAATCTACAGAATCTAAACCACTGTAATATTCAAATAATGAAAATCATCAACAGAGTGTGTGAGGGAAGTATTATTATCCTCAGTTTTGCATAAGAAGAATTGAAATCCAGACAGAAGTAAAAGGAATTGAACATTTTCACCTAGGAAGTCTGTGGCACAGTAGGGAATAGAATGCATGTCTTCTAAATCTAAGGTTAATTTCCTAACTTCTGACCCATCTAACCTCTGTAATTAGTCTCCTTTCCCATGTCCCAGTTGAGTGTGACTGAATATAACTCTAAGATATTGTGTTGATGCTTGATTTGTTTTATGTTGGCTTCCTCCCATTACCACATTCTTATTCTGTATTCCTTTTATATAAGGTTTTCTTTTTTCTTTTTGAGATAGCATCTGGAAAATAAAGAAGTAGATAAGTTCATTGCTGGGTTAGTCAAATATAGTACCCCCAACCCTTAGTGTTGATTCAAATTTTGACAAAAATATACACTACATAATTTTCAGATATGATGAAAATTATAAAGGGTAAAACATGACTGACATGAATATTTCCTTGCTTCTCAAATACATAATTTTTAAATCTTAATCTTCTATTAAGAACAAAAAAAAAAAAAAGAGAGGAGAGGAGAGCAGAAGGGAAGGGGAGGGGAGGGGAGGGGAGGGTAGTGAGTGGCTCGGATAAAGTG
>JANPWX010000043.1:6365793-6377830 GCA_024734555.1 Trochalopteron elliotii | reverse complement strand
AGAGAAGAGAAGAGAAGAGAAGAGAAGAGAAGAGAAGAGAAGAGAAGAGAAGAGAAGAGAAGAGAAGAGAAGAGAAGAGAAGAGAAGAGAAGAGGTGTTCATTGATTCTTCCCTTCACCAGAAGATCTTGTAATGCTTTAGACTCAAAAGGCATTTGTTTTCCATGGTGTTCTGGCATCTTTAGTTGACCCCATTCTTGCTTTCATTGCTTGGTCTGGGAGCACCTCATTTGGATGGAAGGAGGAAATATTCTTCCTCAGATAGAATGAGGGCAAATCTAGTCATCTTCAGCAGCTCGATACACAAGCCCCAGTTACATCAAAGCAAAGCCTGGGTGAGATCATTAGGGAAAGAATTTCTGAATAAATCTATATAAAAGTGTCTGAAAAGGTTAATGTTCTTGCTGGCTAAGACCTCCAAAATTAATTTTTCTACAAGCAGATTAGTACACTTGTCTCCTTTGAACCCATATGACCACAAATGCATGCAAGAAGTACCTTACCCCATTTTCTGTGAATCTTAGTCCTTTCTTTAAATATTCAAAATTTTAACAATCATAAAATATCCAAATGTGTAGAAGTTTCTGCAGTTAACTGAGACTGGCTTTCAAAGCTATAAGCTTTTTGATCTCCTAAAGATCTGAGAGCATTTTGTAGTTTACACTTGCATAGAGGTGTTTCAAAAGAGATATGATTATCTCATGTTCATAAAAAAACATAATGAGTTATTTTTATTTTTTAAAATATACAAAGCATTTATTTGTGTGAATATTTTTCCAGAAAACCCCAAAGTTTTATGAGACAAAAGATCCAAAGAGCATTAACTTTGAAAGAACATAAGAGCACATGTGAATTTTTTATTAATATTATTTTTTTTCCATATAAAAAGTAGAGGTGTTCACTTAAACTGAAGAAATCCAGTACAATGACTTCTCTGAATTAGTTTTCTGTCATCTTTAGTGGAAGAAAATGCATATAAAATTTAATGGGCATGAACTGACTGGTAAGAGAAAGGTAAAGAGAAATACTAGTTAAAAAGCTAAGTACTGAAAGATAAAGAAAAATACTGAAAATTCTTCAGATCTCTATTTTCTGGGTCATGTATGATTTTGGAACAATCTGTGTATGTTTTAAGCAAGTAGAGATAATAAGCAAGAGAAAAATATATTTTAAATAATTCTGTAAACAAAATGTCTGTTTTCCTGAGTAATTTCTAGTAATCTAGAATAATCTAGATTACTTGAATTTATCAACAAAATTTAATATACCCACCTTTGGAAAAAAAAAATTGAACTTTGCTGAATGGTCCAACATACAATTTCCACTCAACTAATTGTTTTTATTCATTTATTTTTTTCCAAGAGAATAAGCAGGTCAGTAATTTATGAAATATCTGATAGGGAAAAAAGATACATTCTTAAGCATTCTCCACACAACAATTTTCTCCTCTGGAACTGAAGGAAAAGCAATGTTGTCTTAAAATGTCTGTGCAGAATTGACAATAATTTCTTATTGTTTTGGCAAAAGAATGTGGATAATATTTGTTACACTTGAACTGAGTACTGTGATTTATTTTAGAGTCAGTGTTATTCAATTTGGTGTTTAGCTGCCTTTTCATCATCTCTGTGGTTATATCCATGGAGAGCAGAAGTTGCTGGGCACTGCTTATGATTGTTTGGTATTTCCTACTGGTATACTATGTGTGCTCCTTGGAGATAGGAAATATGAATCTTTCCTGGAGCATATGTGGCCCCTAAATGAAAAACTCAAATCTCCAAACTCCCCCCTCCTAACCTTTCCAACAACTATTTTCAAAGGATCTCTCCAACTCCCTTATCTCATTAGTACACCTGATGGCTCTGCCCAACAGCTTTCCCATCTCTCTTCAGGGCCCTAGAAATGTCCAAATTGACTGCTATAAGCAATGTGTTTGGCTGTTGTTTCAAGTGAAATACGGACAGATTGTAATTTTCTCTGTTTCAGAATCATATTTTTTAACTACACACTGTTGTCTGCCCAGAACATGTCTGGTGAAACTGGAGACCCTTATGCTTTCCTGAATTTCTAAGCACCACTACACTTATGTAAAGCTATTAAACAGTTGTATCATGGTTAATGTATATAATGAGTGATCAGCTCAACTAAATTTCAGCGAAAACCAGCACACAAGAAAAAAATGAAAAAAAAATGGAGTAGAACGGTATAAGTCTGAAACTTGTTCCCTCATATCACTGGTGTGTGAAGGAGGCATACAAGTGATTCCAGGTCCAGAATTCACCTGCAGCCACAGGGGTATGTGATGTATTTAAAAAATACTGCCAGTCTTCCATCTGATTTTCTTACGTAGCCAAATATTGCAGAAATTTTGCCTTATATGTGTAATTTGGTATCAAAATGCCCATTAGGTAATGTAAGAAGATAATCTCCATTTGCATATGAGCAAGATGTGTACCAAAATAGCTGCAGCTTGAACTTTCAAACATTGTACCACAATATATTGATTTTTGAAAGACTTTAGCATACTTAAAGCATTTTCTATGTGTCTTTCCCATGGCTTTAATTACAGATTTAACTATTTGGGATCTTTGAAAAAAAACCTATGTTTTTAAGATGCTTACTCAGAAAATTAGAAATTAGGAGAGTAATTTATTAAAAGCTTAATATGAGTGACTTCACTTATCTGACACAGGAGTTTGTTGACAAAATCAGAGATGAAATTCAGTTCTTTGGGCTGACAAGGTAAACAACAAGGTTTGGTTATTTTTTCTTTTCTTTTCTTTTTTTTTTCAGTACAAATACACCAACTTTTAGTACAAATGTTTCTGGGGACCTACCATTATGAACTGTACCACCCCTCTTCATGTGCAACATAGTGCTCTCTGCATCTCATTGGAGTTCCAGCCTTCAGATCATGTTATGACTTTTCTTGCTAAGTTAAAAATCATACTAAAACACTTCTAATTATATTTCTACCAATGGTATTTAAAACTTGAAAAGAAGTAATAAATTGAATATGAAATTCAAGTGGAAGGAATGATTTGACTCCATTTTTCCTGTAAACATGTGATGTATTGATCTGTCTCCATTTTTAATGACCTGCATATTTACAGTTCTCTGCTTTAAGAGACCTGGAAATCCAATCCAAAGCTATATTTGCAGAGAAGATGTATAGTGGGCATGCACTTCCTAGGAGCATGATTAGAAGGCTTAAACTGGAGAAGGCTGTGTTGGATGTGGGACTGCAAGATTGCATTTCCATTTTTTGTAGAATTAGTGTCTGACTTAACATGTACTACTTACAGTCAGGGCTCTCTGCATTAGCAGGACAGCATTTACTTTCAATACCTAGTTTGCATCTTTTTATCATGCTGACCCGAAATGTGTAGATGTAGAAATCCACCATGAGCTTGATGAGTTTGTGTCTGGCTCTTGCACAGTCTAGATGAATTCCAAGGTGCCTAAATGTTCTTTCATGTTTGACTGGTGTTTTTGTCTCCATTCACCCCCTAAATATCTAGGTGCACCTTAAATTCCGCTTGCAATTTTTCCTGGTGTGATTTTTTTGGGGTTGCTCATAATGAGCCAAGTCAAGCCAGCTCAGTTCCAACTTCCCAGCTATCTCCTGGAACAAAGGAGATAATGCTTTATGCTCTCTCTGACACAGTATGAGCTCTCTGAGGAGAATGAGGACAGCCAGCAAGGGGAGGGAAAGAAAACTGAGGAGAGTCATCTGAGCCAGAGCTTGCACCTCCCCAAGGACTCTTCTAGCCAACAGTGAAGCCTTGTCTCCAAGGCACTCTGATATTCACAAGTGCAGCAGAAGCATGGGAGCTGTTAGAACTGCTTTGAGTTTTGTTCAGTTTCCTACTTAAATGCAGTGTGCTGTGCTCTCTATGTCTGGGAGGAAGGTTACCTGATAATTTTTTTTCTGACTATTTTTTGATTATCCTGCTTCTTGCTCCTCAGAGTTTAGTGAAAGAACTAGAAAGAAAAACATGTATTTTGTGAAATATTTCTTTGTCAGTTTTTGATATCAAATTTTGTCATTATTTCATCCACAGGTTTTCCACTAGAGAAAGGGTTGTTCAGTCTGGTCCTCAGTTTTTATACTATCCACACTGGAACTAATCTTACTGGCAACAAACATAATCTCATTTGAATGAGACAGACTGAAAAGTGATATCAAATTCCTTTCTACATGAAAAAAAATTTTAATCTGCTGTGCTCTTTTTAGCTCCAACAATGACTGTATTCAGTTTATTATTCCAGACATTTCTTCCTGTAAACTTCCTCACCAGGTTTTTGAAAATACTTTTTTATAAGGGAGAACTATTTTACACACCCTCCCACTTTGTCTGAGAAACACAGTCACCTGGGAACTGATTGCTATCCCCTGAAAGGATGTTTTCACTTAGAATTAATATAACTTTAATTTATGACATCACATGACATGATAAATTATGAATTAAAAATAACATTATTTGCTGTGTGAATGCTTGTCATCCATTTTGATAGCAAATTACTCCTGAAGCTTTTGAAAAAAATCTTCCAGCAGCACACAGTAACATCATTAGTAGCACAAGCTCAGAAAGGTCCTTTTGCAAATGAGAAGTCCTAGAATGTGCACTGCTCTGCTTTGTCTGGCTTTTATGATTTACTAGATTTTCATGTATAGTATATTTTTATTCAAAGATAAATAGAACAAATTGTTTACTCTCAAACAATAGTTTATAGATAGCAGGATTTAAATGTGACACATGTTCTGCCCATCAGTTCTAGCAAGGAAAGAGGTATGGATCCATCTGCCAGTACTCTTTTGAGGAGCTTGTTTGCAAATTACTAATTTGCATATCTGCCTCAGCATACAATTTTAAATCTTTTTAAAAATTATTTCTTATCATTTCCTATTGTGCCTTCATTTGCTTTCAAACTCAGCCAGACATGAAAAAATATCCTGCATACTGTTAGGTATATGTCTACAAAGACCCTCTAAGTTTTTTGAAAAACACAAGGATATTTTTTTCTGTTATTTTAGTTTTTTGATTTCAGTAGAAAAGATGAAGTGATGGACTAGAAATAATAACACAAAGCTAATAAAACCCCTTTTTATCCTAGAACATTTGAAATTGTTTGGCTGAAGTTTCAAAGATTTGTCCTGTTTCTTCTATAATCTGAACTGATTCATCCATTCCAGTGAAGCTAAGAATAGATTTTCTGTCTTTGTATGATTCCTGACTGTCTGTAATCTGAGGAAATTAAAAAGGAATGAAATGACTTTTACATTTGCTATGGGACAGCACGTGGCAGAAATTCTTTCTTTGGTACTCAGTTTTTAAACAAAGAATCTTGAGAACTGCTTCCAGCTTATTCAGCATCACACATAAACTGGATCAACAGCACCTCTCGGTTGAGCTTCTAGCTGTGCTGCTTAACTGAAATATCTCACACTGCATCTGATTTTTGCTTTTTACTGTTCATAGTTTTTATGGCTTTTGTTTAACCTAGGCTACATTTTCAGTTAAGAGGAGAAGAAATGAAAGTAGGGGGCAAAGATCCAGCACTACACAGACATCGTAAATCCTAGTAATATGAACCAGATAAATATAGCTCAGAAAAACATGATTAAACTTTATTGGTGAGTTTGCCTTTAATATGCTTTGCAGAACTTAAATACCAGCCAGTTCTGGTTGTTGTTTATTTCAGACAAGAAAGGTGAAATGTGATGAGAGCTACAGATAATTTGGATGGTCTATGTGTGGCTGAGTCAGTGTCTGTCTGCCTGCCTTATTTACAACTATGACAGCTATTTGTGGTGGGTAAACTGTATGTTAGGATTAGAGATAGCTGCAAAGAAAGAAAAAAAAATAGTAAAGGGAAACTTATTCAGACGTTTCTGCCAGGGGAAAAAAATAATCAAGGAAAGGTCAAGCTAGAGGAGGTTCTGAGGGTAACCTGACGGTGCCCAAGGCTGAACATCTAAAATAAAATGCATTCACTGTAAACATACTTAGGTTGTTGCTTATTCTGGTGCAAATCATGTCAATTGCACCAATGTCTGGTGGGCAACTTGAGGGCAGTGTGTTTCCTTCACTGAAATTTAAAGAGGAAGCTGTTTTAGAGCTGAGTACAGACAATGGGATGGGAGGAAATAAATAAGTGAGAAGTTAAGTCCTGGGAAGTTTGCTGGGGTGATATATGTGTAAACAAACACATAGAAGATCTCTGGTGATCTGAGTCTGACACTGCAAAAGCCTTCAGCATCTCTCTTTCTAAGTCCTGCATTCAACAAAGTATTTGAGCACAGACAATTTCACAGTTACAGGTACAGCTGTGAAAGACACTGTGACAATTCCCATAGTTAAATAAGTGCTTATGTTTAGGTAGCTTGCACTGAACCATTATATGCCATTCAAAATGCCATTTATAAATTCTAGACTCTAGGAGCAGCAGCACATCAAATGTGCTAAAAGATCAGACAAAATAAAGGTTATTGAAGGAAAGATTACTCTTTTGATAGACATCTGAGCTGTATGAATGTAGCTCTTTAGAGCAGAAGAAAAGAGAGAATGATCAATATAGCAGTTGCTCCAATGACAGTTCAGTGAAACTTTGAAAACATTTATTAGATATGTATTACTATTTTCCTAACTGGATTATCAGAATCAGCACACAATATGCCATTAATTTAGACTGTTTAATGATTTTTTAAACAAAAGGTTTGTAAATTGATCTTGGCTGCTTAACACACAATAGGTTACATTGCCAATAGTTAGCAGAAAGAATGTTTTTTCAAAGACACCAAGTAAATCAAAGGAAACAAGTTAGAGCAAACACTTTTTTTCCCAAAATGATATGTGCCAGCCACTTGGAAGTATTTTAAATTTTACATTTTCTAAACCTCAGTAGAAACAGTCTTTTCATTGTTAAATTTATGAGGGAGAGAAAAAAAAAGCAAAGCAAAGCCTCAAAACTTTTTTATTTCCAAAGCAAAGCCTCCAATTTTTTTTCCTTTTTCTTTTTTTTTTTTTCCCTTCACTTTTTTAACATAAGTCTTCATGTTCATGCAAGGAGTCACATCTGGTTGTGATCAATGTAAAATAGGAAGATAACATCCATTACTAAGGAACACACAATACAATGGATATAATTTTGAAACAAGCAGCCCAAAAATTCCTGAAACACTAACACTAAAAAAGGCAGAGTAGCATTTCAATGGCAGCCTTAATTCTGTCTCTGTTCCAGCAGTCATTCTCTGTGCACTGTATCTGCTATAAAGAAAATTTCATTTTCAGGTGTAGCAATGGAGTATTAATTCCTTTATCTTTGATGATCAGTAAAAAATCAGGAAAAACATGGGCTTGCTGTGAAGAAGATAGAAGAAAATTCAAGGTGGAAAACTATCTATTACACTGATTATGGATTCCTTTGGTTCTTCTATACATTGGCCAAAAGTCCACCAAAAAACTTGAAAACCAACACAACACTGAGTTTTAAGAGTCTTGACTACTTTTAGAGTTTTTTCTGTTACTACACACTCAGGGCTAAATAAGGTGCTGAGGGCCTGACAGTTTGTTAGAAACTGTGCCACAAAAACCCTGTGATTCAGATCCATACTTGAACTCTGAATCAGCTCACTGGAGGAGCTGACTAAGACAACAGTTCAGTATAATTTCAGTTATTTTAAACATTGCTATGCTTAAAATCACTGCTGCATTAATGTCTATCCTTGCCATACCTCAAGGCCTGCGGTTGGAGTCAAAAAACTTTGGCATCAGAAGGACAATCACAAATTGGCAGCCCAAGTACCTGCCTCAGGTGTTTGATATTTCCATACATTTAACTATAAATACGTTTTCCACTATCTGAACTGCAAAAGTAGAATTGCAAAGCCTTAGGTTTACATCCTGAAACATCATCCAGATGGGTGGGCATGGTTTTTATTCTAAAATCTTTATCACAGAAAAAGAGAGGAGATGAGTATTGTCTGCTTTCCAAGTAACATGTGGAACAGTGGTACTGGCAGTCAGAAGGATCTTGTTTTGACTTGCAAAATGAGCACAATTGATAAAGAAGTCACCGAGGGAGAATAAATGTGAAATATGAAATACCATTTTTATAGCATCCTTTTTCTGATTATAACAGCCACTTTTAGAAAATAGTAACCTTGGCAATAATTTTATTTATTGTTTGCATCCACTTTGAATGAAGTTGAGACATGGGAATGCAATAAATACTACCAACAACATTTCTGAACAAGCCTGTATTTATATTCAGCTGCATAGGACAAATGTAAGGAATAACATGGAGTTTATTCTCCTCAAGTGTACATGTGGTCTTTATTTTTTTCATTAAATCAGAACATTTTACATTTTCACATATAATTGGCTTCATATATTAAACTTACTGCAGATGGAAAATGTAAAATAAAGGCATTAAACCAGCTTGAATTATTGTAAAAATAGATTTGGAAAGCTCAGTTTGATATCTATTGTAACTTAGGGACCTGAGGGGATGCAGTAATAAAACACAGTTCTGGGACAGTGTAAAAATAAGAGTAACTTTGCCCCTGGCCTGTTCCTGGTGTGGAAGTTTTAGTGGTTGAATTACAAGAGAGCAATAAGTTCTCTTCCAAAGGGAAATGCAAAAACAGTCTCCAGAAACCTTTGGAATAGCTGTAAGTTTTCATTAACAGGCAAGTATTTTAGGAGAAAAAAAACTTTTAACAACTTTCTGAAAACCCAGTCATTCTGTTGTTTGCTTTCATTACTCTTTCTTGTTTCTTCTCCCAAACTCAACTACAATAGGTCAGATCAACTTATCTTTCCAATTATATTAAATTGATAATAGTTATCATATTGCAATTATATATTATGTTGTGATTGATAAAAATGGGTTTCTGGTTTTGGCTGGAATAGAGCTAATTTTCTTCCTAGTAGTAGGTACAGTGCTGTATTTTAGATTTAGGACCAGAATATTGACCACCAAAAAAAAAAAAATCTTTTAATTATTGTTAAGCAGTATTTATACTAAATCAAAGCCTTTTCCTTTTCTCATACCACCTGACCAGTGAGGTGGCTGGGGGAGCACAAGAAGCTGGGAGGGGACACAGCTGGCACAAACTGGCCAAAGGGATATGATGTCATATTCCACGCCATATGACATCACCCTCAGAAAATAAAGCAGGAGGAAAGGTAGCTTTGAGATGATGTTTGGGAACTGGCTGGGCATTGGTCAACAGATAAAGAGCAATTGCATTGTGCATCATTTATTTTGTATATAGGATTCCTATTATTATTAATATTATCATTATTGCTATTATTATTGCTTCCTTTCTCTCCTGCCATACTGTTTTTTTCTCAAGCCATGAATATTACTTTTTTTTCTATTTCTCTCCCCTGTCCCCATGGGGCCCTGAGTGAGTGAATGACTGTGCCCCTGCTTGGTTAAACTACAATGGTCTTTTCTGGTGCCCCACACAGGACTTCTTCAGCACTTGTCACCTCTTTCTCTAATGATTCTATGAAATCTTTGCCTTCTGGATAGTCCATGACCACTTCCAAAATTCCTGAATGACTGGACATTGCTGTCCAAGATAGTTGTGTGATCAGTGTGACCCACTTACTCTGTGTAGAATCAGCTGCACGATGTGTAGAGGGAACGTTTCCTTTCAAACACCCAGCCCAGCACTGGCAGACAGTGTGATACCAGAAGCTTTACTTCAGCACAAATAATTTCTGAAGCAGCTGAAACCACTGGTTTTTTAAGCTAGTGTATAGCAGGCCTCAGATCCTCTGTATCCCAGACTTGAAAACCTAAAGGGCTGACCTAGAGTCTCAGCTGGTGGTTTCTGCCAGAGGTGCCAGGAAGAGACATTCGTCTTGGTTGTGTTGTAGAGAACATTTTTTATGTCTTGCTCTCTCCAAAGTGGCCCAAGATCTTCTGCATGAGCTATCTCTAGTTTGATTTTTTTCAGAGGCTTGTTATTGCTCAGGGCCCCATTTGAAATTGTTCTTCTTCTGGGCCACTTGATAGAGAGGACTGACAATCAGACTGTAATTTGAAATATACATTCTACAAAACTCACAGTGCCTAAGAAAGCATAGTTGTTATTTTATTGGTCACATCCATGCATTGATCCACCAGTATCTGACAATGTTCATCTTGCCATTTTTTTCCTTAAAACTGATTCTCCCATGCAGGTTCCATGACTTTACTTTGTTCTAGGGCAAAACAGTTTTTAGAAGGATTCAGACCATTTCTTTCCCCTTCTCAAAAACCTCTTCTGCTATATAGCATGGCACAATAATATCATCAGTGTATCTCAGATTTCTGGAGCTCCACTCTGTTCCAGTGCAGGCTGGATCAGTCCACAGCAGATGGTAATGTTGTGTTTCCACCCCTAGGGCAATTGATTCCAGGTGTACTGGATACCTTTCCAACTGAAAGCAAATTGTGACCTGCACTTTTTTACCAAAAGAGAGGAGACAAATGAGATATCAGTTGTGGCATAGCAATCACTGCTGCGGGACAGGCTGGGCATCAGTAAGTGGGTGGCAAGCAATTGCATTGGGCAATTACTTGGATCTTTTTTTATTTCTCTCTTTTAAAAATTATTATTATTGCTATTATTATTATTATTATTATTATTATTATTATTATTATTATTATTATTATTATATTTTGTTTCAATTATTAATTGTTATCAGAACCCACAGGTTTTAACTGATGTCAGATCCTCCTCTCCATCCCACCAGGGTTGTGGAGATGAGAGCAGTGAATGAGCAGCTGTATGGTACTTAGTGTGCCTGTGGTTAAACCACAACAAAACTATGAATAATTCACCCTTATGTTGCCACCCCAGATCCACCTGAGCCACTTCAACCTTAGCAGCCTCATCCACCTTCTGGATCTTTTTTTGTTCTTTAGTATCCTGGGTTAACCCACAATAATGGTGAGTGTTTAATCATTTTAATGGGCTTCAATTCTAAAAATTAATTCTTGCAACCTATGGTGAAAGGGGTTCACATGGCTCACACCTTGTCAGCTCGTTAATACTGTCCTCCTGCTAGCACCTCCCTTATACAGCTGCAGAAGGGAACATCCATCCACACCTCCCTTGTTCCAGTTTAGCTAACAAATGTACGTTAAAGGCTTGTATTGTTTTAGCTCTACTGAGATTTGTGACGTTTTTCTTTCTCTGTCCCCTGGAGGAGTCACAGGCTGACAGCTCCAGATGCAGTTAGTAAGAGTGAAGAATCTGGCCTATTAATGGTCTGTACTGGAGCCATGAGACTCTTTCTAAGACTGTTACTGGGAAGCAACCAAATGCTTGAAGAGATCCTCAGTTCTTGCATTTGCTAAAATCAGGTCCTGACAACCTTGTTCTTTAATTCTCAGCTCTGATATAGCATGTGTTTTCCTTCTTCTGCAGGCACATTTTTAGTCCTTATTTTTTTCCTGCAATATAAGCATTTTATCAGAAGGCTTGTCCATATGTTCTTTTAAAAATATTTTTATTGCTATAACTAAATTCAAGGTATTTTTCCCTTTCTTGGCTGGGATTTTAACTAATGCTATGACATAAACCTTCCTAGTGCTTGCTGTTTGTTTACTTTCCAAGGACCCTCTATTACTGTATAAAGAAAGAAAATTCTGTAATTTGTTTATGTCCAGCACAACTTCCTATCTTATAAAAGTGAGCCATTTAATTTCTATCACACTGATTTAGGCCTAGTTATATTCACCTTGACTGGTAATTGCTCGTTTTTTCTTTTGTTTCATGCCCTAATCTGTGCTCTCAAGACATAACCAGTTCTCCAGAAAGCAAAAATATGGGTTGATGAGGTGTCATTTTCTCCTAGAGAACTAATCTCTCTACAGACCATATTCACTCAGAGGTAATCTCATAAAACTCAATGAAATTGCAGTAGAGCCACATCTGGCCCCACAAGTCAATGAAACCACCTATTACATGGGTCTGCTTCTGGTTTCCTTCCTCTTATACCTCTTAAGTTTGCTGAGTGAGCACTGATGACCTG
>JANPWX010000043.1:6252175-6360900 GCA_024734555.1 Trochalopteron elliotii | reverse complement strand
TCAGGACTTAAAACCTTCCTACAAGTTATTTTCTCTGGTCACCTGTCAACAGCCTATTTTTTCATTTTTTTTTCATTTTTGTTCTGAAATACATTGATTTTGTTTTTTTTTTTTTAATAAACAGATCAAGATGTTGACATCCAGTGATTTTATTTCTGTCTTTTACTATAATTTCTGTGAATATAACTTGATGCTCTACAGATAGTAGAGTTGAAACATCTGTAGGAAAAAAAAAAGCACATTGCTCAGTATTCTTAAGAACAGAGAAAAAGGAATAGCACAGAAGTTAGATAGCTACTTCCTTTAATTTTTCATCTTTCTAAATACCATGGCAGTAGAACAGAAAAGAGTATATACATCAGTGATTAACAATAATAAAAAACATGTCCTATGTAAACACTGTGTCTAATAATGACATTTTACATGTACTGAACCTGATTTCAGTTGGTGTGAGTAAGAATAGCTCAGTTGAAATCAGCACATCATTTGCATTCCTTGCAGAAATAGCACATTCCATGAATCAGTGGTAGATTTTGTATATTTCAATAAAGACTTCTCATTATACTTTTACTGCTACCATATTTATACTCTGAGTGGATATTAAAATATTGAAACTGAGGGAACAAATTTTGCAGATCCAGTCTAAGATTGTGCCTCCATCATTCTCCTAGGAATTGATCCCATGTGTCCAGGATTCTCACTGGATGGGATAGCAGAGTCATTAACAGACTTAAGGCATATTTGATAAGTATTGGAAGGAGATGCTCTCTCTCAAATAAGAAGCTTCTTCTGTACCTAGGTAGTTACAGTGGTTTGGTGTGATGGTTTATTAAAATGGAAAGTTCTCAGGAAAATGCTTTCTCTTTGGTTTTCATCAGTAAAGTTAACGAAAGCAGAAGGGGAAAATGTAGAAAAACAGTCCATAGCATTTTGAAAATGGGAGATGTCAGTCTACTGCTCTGAAGGGACTTTCTTGTCTCTGGTTCAGAGCTCTAAAAGGCACTTATCGATGTTGGTTCCATTTTTTTTTAAGAATTAAGTTTTATTTTAGAGGAAATTATGAGGTTGCAAAATATTGACTGATTAATTGCTTTCATTTCAGAGGAGCAAAACTACAAAGGATCTTTCCATCAGCAATTGCTGCACTGCTGCAGAACACACAAATCAGTTGGTTCTTGAACCAGTGAATTTCCCTTTCATTTGGATGCAGTAGACATTCTGTGAGATTGTGGCATTTGATTTTCTCCTATAATCTGGGAGGCTTACTAGTGTGTTTTCTTTAAAGTTAACCTTTCAATGTTGTTTCAAAAACCTGCAGAATTCAAGATCCAGAGAGTTTGTCACACAAAGCATGACATAACCTGAATTGAATTCTGGAAGTTATAGATCGTTTTTCCAACAATTCATCTCTGTGTGCTTAGGCTGATTTTCTTTGTAATTAGATCCCATAAGTTGACTTTTCACTGAAAATTTGGTGATGACACAGCAAAATCATTAATTTAAATATCCTAAACATATTCTAAATCCACCAAGTGATTGTACATCTTAATTGGAACATGAAAAACCTTTGTAATGGCTCAAAAATTAATATTAATATTAATTAATGTTTTATGCTTGACAGACTGTTGCTTTTTTATACAATCAAGTTTGATTTAATAAGAAAAAACAATCTTGGCTCCTTGGAAGTAAACTAGGATGTCTAGAAACACATTAAATTAAAGGTCAATTTTCACCAGGAATAAGGAAAGATTAAATCAGTCAGATTATACAACTAGTTCAATATTATTGATGATTATTCAAACAATTGTCTGGCAGTTTTGAAAATGTGCAAAGGTACAAAACTTTGAGGAGTGTATTCAAAAATCTATATTAATTTAAAAAAAAAGTTCCCCTAGAGGTATCATATGCTGTAAATCACAACTCTCTGATCTTCATTCTCTGGCTTTATTGTTTTAGCTATTTAGGTACAGGAAGAAGTATTATCATGCAATCAAGCCACTGACTATAACAACTACTAAATACTATAAAAGAGAAAGAGATACTATGTCAAGTGTTGTTTCCCTGAGAAGTGTACTTATTGAGATCAATGTTGGCTATGACAATTCGTGACTAAGCAACGTGTAAATCCCATAAATTATTCTGAAATTTCATAATCTGGATTGTTGTAACAGTTCCCTAGTAAAGTGGAAAACAAATTGCAGGAGGCTTATATTTTGGAGAAAAAGAAAAAAAAAAGAAGTGGGACAAACCCCCACTTTATTCTTTTAATATTAAAGCAACTGAGTAGGGTTTATGGAAGTGCAAGTTTGTCAATAATCAAGTTATGGCCTTATAAGGCTTGTAGTAACTTCACTAAGTATGTTGGGAAAAATCTGATGTTTTCTTTTCTGCTGGTTCACCTGAAACCTCTGCTCATTAAAGTGTCAATTCAGACAAAACCATTCCAGATCTAAACTACTCTAGCTTTCCTAAAGTGTCACCTTCATCGCTGTCTGTTTTGAAGCTTCAGATTTTGCTCTGGAAAAAAAAGAAAGGCTCAGAGCTTGAAAATAGAAGACAAAATGAATGAACAAAAGAGATAAACAGGAGAGTTCTGCTCCTGATTATACTTCAGGAGATATAGGAGATTATTTTTAGAATTTTGAAAGTTTCAGACAAAAATTTTGTTGATAGGAACACGCTTCCTCGTACCTTCCTTAAAAGAAAAAAAAAAACAAAAAAAACCCACAACGTCGTTGGGCCTGAAAAAAATCTAGTAGAAATAAATGGTGATATTACTGAGTTTACAATTGAAAAGAAGTGCCATTTAATTCCAAGTAGCAAATCTAATTTTTTACAGCTACTGAGAATACAGTATTGGAATAAGCATATCGAGAATGTCCTTGTTGTGTTGGAAGTCATAGACAGTCACTTAATATGGACTGTACAAAACTGGGAACAGTTTCCAAAGGCTAGAACACTTGATGTTCTTCCTTCTGGAGTCACCTAATTCCTCTTTGAATGTAACCCATCCCAGCATATACATGTATCAGGAAGGGATCATGTGTATTTTTCTCTACATCAAATCAAATACCACTGCTTCTGTTAGAGCTGGATAACAGATTAGCAAAGGCCTGTGAATGATTACTGACAAAAGAATATTTGTAAATGGTAGGATTAAAAACTACCTGGATGACTAGTCCAGACCTAATAAGTTAAAAGTTCAATCTATAATTTATTTTCCTATCTTATGTAGAATTAAGGCAATATTCAATAGAAAATCCATAGTTCTTCTCTGTGCTCTCTTCTTCCTACATGACTATGCAAGCTCTGTATCTGATGCATTAAAATTGGAAGCTGCAAAATAACCTGTTTCTAGCTTAGACATAAGTGAATAAATGAATAAATCAATTAATTAGCCATCAGGAAATTAAAAAAATAAAAAATTAAAAGAAGCCAAGAAATATTGAAAAAAATAAAATCTGCAAATTTACTGCCTTACATTGGTGAAAAATGAAAGAATATCTCAAGAAATAACTGTCCAGCTCTTGTCTTCTGCCTTCAAGTGACTATTCTATTTCCTGCCACTACTGTTCAAAATGCTGAGTGTTAAGGACTTTATTTGAAGCTGAAGATGTATCATAATATAAATAAATAAAATGGTACAGATCCTGCTAAAGAAACCAAATGCCTCTATTGTTTGGGCTACATTTGCAACTGATTTTTACCAGGCATAGATCTTTCCACACTTTATTCCTCTTCCAGGTTAATGCTATTGACCAGATATACACCACACCATCTGACATGATTTTTGGCTATATCAGATAATGGCAGACATTTCAGCACATGTAGAGCAGGGTATGTTTAATTTTTTTAATTTTTTTAAAGGTGATGAAAGTTCTCACTCCAACAGTAAGTGAGAGTAGCTAGATGAGCAATCATATCTAATGGGGTTTTTTGTTAAATTATTTTTCCCCAGCTATGCAGTTCCTCTGAAAATATTCAGCTTCTTGGTGAGTCAACCACGTTGCCAAATTATGTAAACCAGGCCTCCTGCAGGCAGTTTTGGTTCTCTGGATGGGGAATCACTCACAGCCACAGATTTCTGAATCTACATAATTCTGATGTCCTTATCACAAAAGCTGATAGAAAGGCATCAGGATTACGAGATCCAGGCTCTGAAAACGCTTCAAGCCCGCCCTCTTGCTTGACAGTTTCTGAAAGCTGTAACCCTTGGATTTTCATGCCGCTTGAACTGAGAGGGTGACAGTGACTGGATGTGGACTGATGTCAGCCCCCATTAAATGGTTACTGGGGAAGACAAGTGTCCCTGCCAGAATAAGATGACAGTTGAGCTTTCCTGCAGAGCGCAAGAATTATTACTCCATTTGGAGCCGACGAGTGTGCGGTGTGTAGGTGCTGAAAGAATTCACTGTAGCGTGGTGCATGGTACACGGAGCTGCAAATAGGGTCATTCTTCTGTTCAGAGCCCCAATGCCCAGAGTAATTAACTTCACATGCCATGGCTCAATGCTGAGGCTGAGTTCAAGTGAAGTAGTGAGGAGCCCAGCCCTGAAGGGCATGGTTGCTTGAGTTCTTTATTACAAACACAATGAAAAAAGTAATAGTTTTTGCTGCACAATGTTTCAGTGCTTCTGCTCAGGAAATGAATTTTGATGTGTTTTGTATCTCATGAATTCTGCATATTTTATTCCCTGGAGTTTAGTGTAAAAAACTTATTGTATTGCTAAGTAACATGACTAATTGCACAAACAAAATAAAATCGGCCTGGTACATAACAAGGTTGAAATGTCAGGAGTCATCAGGAGGTCCCCAGGAAAGAATGCCAATGTCATTTTAAATATTCTTTACACAACATTATCTTAAGGCGAACACAGACTCTTTTAGCCAATTTGTGTTTTAAGATTAATAAGAGCAAAAGCTATTTCAGTTTACCTTTATTTTTAACCATCCCAGGCAAAAAGATTTTCAGCACTGCAGGTATAAGATTTTCATGTAATAATTTGTACATATAAATATAAATAAAGTACAAGGTAAATAATAAATGCTGAGAACTAACTCCCTTCTTTAAACAGACCAAAAATCTTACCCTCAGTACCAAACCACCTGGAATGCCTCAATTTGACTGAATTATAGCAGTGTAGTCTGGATAATAAAATCCTTTCCTTCCCCTCTCTTTCAAATTTTGGTACTGATTTTCATCCTCAGATTTATACTTTTTTTAAATTGCTTTGGCAAGGCACAGGGAAGGGGGTTGCCACTAGTGGGCATTTATTGAGCCTGAGGTGTGCTTTGTTTCTTCTTCTCTGCTACTCATTCTGCTGCCTACCTAAAGCAGGTCATCTCTGTGTTTCCTTTCAGTTTGTGCACTGATAATCACATCTGTGGGTGGATGAAATGTTTGAGCTTGCTGCTGCCAACATTGAAGCTTCAGAAACAGACAATTTAGAAATCCAGAGGTCTAATATCCTGGGTTTTGTGAAACTTTCCCTGGCCTCCTTCCCTATAATCTAGGGGTTCCACTTGCATACCAGAGGGGAGTGTGTGGGGAAGTGGGTGAGAAATAAGAGGGAGGTTTTCTAGACTTCTTTAACAAGCTGTTTGTTGTAAGCAGTTTTGCTGTGCTGCATCTCTCCCACAGGTTTCAGTGAATTGATGTAGACAATCAGCATACACATCAGTATACCTGTTATTTCATCTCCTAGGGAAGTTTCTCATCAAAAGAAATAGAAGTGGCTCACAGCAGAAGCCATCTACAGTGAGTGGTGAATGCATGAGGGTTTGTCTTGTACATTATCTTTATTGTAGGCTTCGAACCTCTGGTTAACAAGTCCTGATGAGTGTGATAGCTAGGTAACATCCTCCAGTTTGATAGAAAGCTGCCTGAAGAATACTTTTACTGTTGGGGAATAGTAGTCTTTGAAGTCATGTATTTGCAAAATATAGAGGATAAAAAAGGAGTAAATATTTTGAAGAAATCTCAGAAAAGGCCTTCAAGAGTCTATCATGCCCAGCCTTTGCTCAATGATCGCATAAACTGTATATGTATTTTTTTTTCTGACAATCCTTCATTCCTGTGGAGAACTGCTTCACATACTGTGAGTTATGATTAAAAAGCTGTGGTGAATTACTGAATAGTCTGTGTGTGTTGGGGAATTTAATTTGTAACCTACTGACAAGAAACCTGTATCTATAAAACAGGTTGAAGGACAAAACTCATTGAAGTCACTACTCAACTAGTAGCCTCTTAAAAACTCTGAAAATCAGAAATTGCAAGACAAATGTCTTTGAGGTTTTAAGGGAAGGGGATACAGTCACTACTCTCTCAGCAGTAGTAAAGAGACCTGTGGAGTTCTGGGTCGTTGCCTAGGGTTTAATAAACTGTTTAAAGTGGATGATGACTGTGAGTCTAAGAAAAATTCACTCTGGCCTAGGATTGAGCAACACATGCAGGTGGCTGTGAATACTTCACAGAGAAAATAAAACCAACATTGCCTCTTCCTCAAAACTTCTTATAAAATCCCAGAGTCATGAGATATGTTCCAAACCATTGGCTCAAACCCTCCAATCTTCTGTTGTACAAGTGGATTTACAGAACTGCTATATGGACATAGCTGCTAACCTGTTCCTTTCATCCTTCTTTCATTAAAACATGCTGTTTTGCCCCACAAAGAGGATCAAGACTTGAAAAAGGGTTTCTGTGAGCACTGGAAACAACAGGCAGCATTAGTCTGCTGGGCAGTGCATATCCAATAACAGTTCCATGTGTGTATCGTGTAAATAACCAGGCAAATTATTCAGACTAGTCAGACTCCCACTACAGATACTATTGTGCAAACTGAAAAATGGTGCAGTGATGATTATATAAAATAGGAAAAGATCAAGGAAAAAACCTGCAGCTTGATAGGTCTGAAGGGGCAAAGAGAGGAGAAAGAGAAGAAATAACTTAGTACTGCAGACAGAGCTATGAGGTGCCTTATAAGTGAATACATAAAATTTGAGCTTGATTTGGTTGATCAAGCAGAGGGAGTTTAAAAGGGTCTATATTTTCACCATTATTTAAAGATAATCATGCCTTTTGAATGCATCAGAGGGGAGCAATTAAAATATCAGAGGACAAACCTTCAGCAGCAGATTCATTCAAACACTGCTGACCTTCGCTTCCATTTACCTATTTACTGCTTGATAGGTACTTTGTATAATTTATACGGCACAAAGTAGCACTCTCTAGGACATCAGAGAAATACGTACTCCCAAAATCAGTTGCTGAGCCCAAGCTGTTTCTCCTGAACGAATAAGCTCCCTAAAGATATGAAGAGTGATTTGAAATTCTCCGACAAGCGAGTATGTGAAGTTAAGCCAAACTGCTGCTTCCCTGCCAGTCTGGTTTTTGTCTTTAGAACAAGTGGCAGCCTCGCTGAGCAGCAATACAGATAGCACAGTACTACCTAAAATGTTAGATACTTATTAGATTAGTTACAATGAGAGAAAGATTCTATCAAATCATCATTCTGTTCATTAAATGACCTCTAAAATTATGGAGAACTGAATGAAATGATTTTCCACATACAAAGAGATGTCTCCCTATATATTAATTTAAAGAAGGGAGAGCAGACATTACATGTGGTGTCAGATTTGTAAATCTCAAAGGGTAATGTACTATTTCATTATCTTAGCTATATTCTCACTAGATGATAAAAGAGGTACCAACAGTGGAATTTTTGACAGCTGAACTCAGTCTAATGGAAGAGATACAGTACAGTATATCTTTTTATAATTTACAATGTAGTGCTAAGAAAGCTCTGGCCCAGTTGGGAGATTCTCACTTATTCAAGTGGTTCTATTTAAGTCAATGGAATGACTAGTGCCAGGGTTTCTTTGCCTTTTCATGGGAAAGGACCTCTTGAATTCAGCTGATTAGCACATTTGGATTTCAGGGATAATGGTCTGATTATTTTTTTTTCCCTTAGAAGGGGAATAGGCTTATGAATATCAACATACTTTTTTGTGTGTGTGTGTGATCCTATACCAGAAGTGGGACATAATTTTATTTTAGAAGTGAAAGATTGAAGAGACTAATTTATTATTTGCTTTATGCAGTTTATATCAAGGCTTAACAAAATCTCACTGGACTAAATTCTGTAAATTTCCCAATCCAAAGTTTATTTGAGACTGTTACCAACATTAATTGCCTTTCTGAATTGCTGCATTTTTTTTTTCCCATCTTCAAATATTCTTTTAAAAGTTCATTTTGTATTTTCTCAGGGCTTTGCTACCTACTGGGAATCATAGCATGTGTGATAGAGGTGTCAAGATTTATGTATTAAAAAAACAGGGGAATTCATAAATTTAAAAACTGAAACAACTACATTTGGAAAGCATGATAATAGCTCTTGAGAGACAACACAGTTGTACATTTATGCTAATCAGCCAATTTGCTATTGCTTTCCTTAATGGTGAAAGGTGTTTTTAATGCACAGAGTTCTGCTTCATGAATGATAGATTGAACATTAGGATATTACCTCATGTCAGCTTTTCCACTGAAATTTGGACTGTGTCCCTGTACACAAGTATCTCCATGTTATACATAACAAGTAACTGACCACTCTACTAAGTTAATGCAGGACACAATTTTAATTTATATTTACTTTCTTTTATTATTTCTAGTGTTTCCTCTGGTGGAATTTCTGTTACATCATTTACACGATAAAGAGGACTCTGAAATTTAGTGACTAACCTGTTTTGGGATATAAGGTTGCACAGCACAGAAACAGGTGGCAGCACTGTGGCAGAATAACCCACAGGTGTCTCACACCTGTATGGTGCTCTGGTTAGGCTGGTACAAATGCAGAAGCAAGCACTTTGAAACTAGGAGACTGCAGAGATGAGTCACAGATGGTTTGAAAAGGCCCCAGTTCAGCACTGAACTCAAATGAAGTGAGAGTATTGTCAGCTTTCTGAAGCTCTACTGGTTTGCCTTTATAAGACTTGGCTTTCTACACCTTGTTCCTTACCCAACCATGATTGCAGTTTCAGACTGAATAGGTGTAGTAATAAGAAAGGACATAGCGAGGACCTCTGGCTTATCTTGACTATTTTACTGGCCTTAGGGTGATGATGTGATGGTTGCTCCAAAAGTGCAGGGAGACTGTAAGGTGAACATCTCTCACAACCTACTGTCTATGCTGGAGGTAATTACATGTCATGGGTCTTGCTGCACTCGGTTGGATCATTTGAAGTCACTCAGTGCCTATAAAAGGCTTATCATTCCTAGATATGTCTGGTCCTTGCTCCTGATAGCATCAAAATACAAGTGTAGTAATGAGAGGCTACCACTTAAAATTACCATTTTCAGAGAGGTTAGTAATCAGGTACGATGGAATTGGAGAAGTAGATTTACTAAGCTTAGTAAGATAAATAGCCACAAAAAAATAGTGGCTCCCTCTTAAACAAAGTTTAAGACAAACTAACATAATTTAACTAATATCACATTTATGAATATAATTACACTTTTAAAGAGCAATGTATGTTATATTTATAAGAAAATAACACTAGTAAGTGGTGAGATTATTTGCAGTAGGAATTAGTGATAAAAGTTTTACAATATGTCCACTGTCTTCTACACCAGGAATAAATCTTCTGAGTTTCCTACTTAGCCTTAAGCAGAGAAAACATGCTCATTATTTTAATATGACTTGCTTCCAGCCATGCCTGACATGTGTCTTTCTGTGTGGGGAAAAGGAAATCAAAACACAACTTCCCTTTCTTCAGTTTCCATATTCCCTACACTAAAGTTGCAGATGCTCGGGGAGTAAAGACTTGCTCCTGACTCCAGATGTTTGTAATTTCTCTCACCAATAGATGGGGCTGGGACTTGTGAGAAGCTAAGTACTTTCAGCTTTTAGGAAAAGTTTCTTATTATGTCACATCAGTCGATAGACTGACAGCATCAGAAGTGCTATACTTTTAAAAGACATTTTACTAACACTACAGCATTATACTCTGCTGCTCTTACTTTACTAATCTTTATTTCTTTAATAGACCACTGCATACAGTGCACCTGCTGTGACAGTTGCAAACCTATGTTTTGCTCAGGTTCCTGCACTAAAATTTTAATACAAGCTGAAAAAAAGGATGATTATAGTCTGGCCTTTCACTGGCATGAGGTAATTGTTGCCATCTAGTATACAATGCAGTTTTACTGAAATAAGAATGTTGGACAGAAAAGAAAAGCAAGTATTTCAAGATGTTTTATTTTTTCCTTGCTGTATAGATTGCAAGCTTTTAGGAGAAGGCAAACATAATTGTATAAGTGCTGCTTCCATTAAAGAACAGCTGATAAGGCTAATACTTTTGAAACTGTGTAATAGGAGTTTATAACATCTAAAAATAGTTGCACCTTTTAAAGACTTGATTTTTAACTCTTAGAATACTTAGTAGTTTGTAAATCTCTTCTGGACAAGTAATTTGAGTTCTGAAGAAGAGATAGACACCTGAACTTTGTTTTGTACCAGGTGATGTTTTGCATGATACTGTGTGGGATATTCTGGTATCTGCCAAAGAAGGAATCAGAAGGTCTAAAGACTAAAGATGTAAGGCAGGAGTCAGCATTTACATGACTATTCAGAAAACAAATATTTTATATGCTTGCAGTTACAGCTGTAATGATATAAAGGATTTTATATCATTTGATGTTGCATGGATTGGTCAAACATTGAGCTATCTGGGGAAAAACTACTTCCTTTCTATTTGGAAGCATCTGATATTTCTTCCATCTGACCAACATAAATTTATTGTAGAATTCAATACATTTTTTTTTCCCTGACCCCAGTCAAAATTCATGCTGCATTAAAGTAGACAGGATTCTTCTCAAAGTCTGGTTTGAAGCGCTTTGCCTTTTACACAGGAAGTTTGGATTTTGAATGTGAATGTTTTGTATAACCCATTTTTCCATTGAGATATCCATTCATCTGTCCCAATAATGTGTTTGTTCCAGTAATGTGCAGATAACCCTTGACATTAAGTCTAGTGCTTTAAATCAAATTATAAATCGTCACACATCTGGTCAACTCCTTTTCCCTAGGTGTGGGGGAGACCAGATCCCTTCACATTACATAGGGTCTGCAATCACTCTAATCTCTTCAAATACTTGAATACTACTGAGCACTTCATTTAACTGGGTGACAACTCTGTGTTACAGGTAAAATTGTTTTTCTTATTCTCTTCCCAAGAACAGATTGCAAGCAATTGCTATTTTAATTTAATTTTTTAATTAGACAATGTTCCTTTCTCACGCACATTCACATGCACTTCCTTCATTAGTGCAGGTGTTGGTAATTTTTATTTTGTCATGTAAGAATATGAAAAAGGGCTGAGGAAGTAACCTTGCACAAGGAGAGGCAGATCTTGATAAAACAATAATGAATGACAGTATATTTAGATAAGGCATCAAAACTACAGCTAAATGAAGATGAAAGTTAGCCACTAGTTGTGGGATGGTAATGCCTTTTACAATTACTGACATAATTACTTTAATCCTATATTAGACGTATCTAAGGCACCTATTTTCAAGTTCTATTTGTTTCATTTTGGGGCAGAGGGTAAAGACTCATATGCTGTTTATTTAGGAATTAGCATTCTTCTTATTATGTGTTAACTAGCTATACACAACACTTCTGGTTTGAAAATATGCTGTTTACAAGAAATATGTAAGCTATTTTGTGCAATTAAATATGGACTGGTACAATCCTTTGAAAAGAGGCATGTGGCATCAATGTGGCAGGGTTGGCACATGATGGGACATTATCAAAAAGACATTTTTCTTTTTCTGGCAAGCTATTTATGCAAATCCACTACATTTTATGTTAGGGATAGGATCTGAAAGCCCCTGAGCAGGCACCTTGCCACTATAACAAATGAACTGGAAGGAAGGAAACTGTGCATGTCTATCAACTGTTTCTGTAAATATCATAGCTATTTTTCAGGGTCATTAAACAGGACTATTCGTTGTGATTATGTCTAAGAGCCAAAGGTATTTAAGGAGAGGTGACAATAAATATTTATGGCACTGTGATTCATGGTGTTTTTTCATAGAGATTTGAAAGGTTTATGTAATTGATTGCATTGCGCACTTTGTCCAGCTAGTTGGGTAATGTTAGTTCAGAAAACTTGTAAGATAAGAACAATGAGCTGAGCATGTAAGTAATGCTAGTAATGTCAGTTGTCAAAGAACATTATAACAGTATTATGGGGAACGCCAGAAGGTTCATAAAAAAGAAATGTATTCTTGCTGCAAATCTGAGGGACTTGGAAAAAAAAAAAACAAGACATCTGTTTGAAAAGGAATGTAATTTTTCTTTATGAATGATGTGATCCAAAGAAATTAATTAGCTTAGTTAGCTCACTTGCAACACTAAAATGCTGAGACTGTTCCAAAAGCCCCAAGTGTATCTTAGCAGAGGTGATCTTTAAAGCAAACTGTGAGTGTTTTTTGCCTTCAGACAGTGTCATGCTGCTTTGACAAGATTCTAAGAAAAGCACTGGCTCATAGTATGCTACATGTCCAAGTTAATATTTCAGCACCTGGTAGGTGAGTTTTCTATGGTATGCATTCCCCAGCAATGTTTTCCACAGTGTGCTTCCAGAAAATATTTTTATCATCCAGTGTTTCATTCTTTTCTAGCTTTTGCTAAAGGGTTGCCAAAGAAATGCTATTTCATTTAAAACTGTCTCACAGTGGATTGTAGGACCATTAGAGCAATCCCTGAAGAATCTCTTGGAACTCACATTGTCTGGGAGAAAACAGAGCCAGGAATAGGTTCCACTGCAGGGACCAGCTCCAAAGCATGGAGGAGTCTGTGATGAAGCTGTCAACTTTTAAGAAAATGTAGTCAGTAGGGAGTAAATCCCAATCTTTCCTCCACAGTATAGGCTTCTGAAACTTTTCTGTGGCTTGAGGACCAGCAGTGAAATGAAGGCAGTAAATGAAAGAGAAGAGTTAAAACATTGGTCAGAAGACGGCAATGCTATTCTCCAGTAATGGCTATCACAATCCCACACTTTCCAAGAAATATAGCTAGTTTCATAACAAAGTCGGTCTCAGGAAATGACATGAGCTCTTAAAGGCCACAGAGAATGTTGGGATGTGCCTCAGAATGTACTAAATCATGGGAAATGCAAAATACACTGACCTTGTTTGCATGACCGTGACTTCCTCTTCACAATAACTGTAATCTACTACTTTCTTATCTCTTACAATATTCTTTAATTCAGCTGGTAAGAGATGGGCTTTGTGGTTTTGGTGGTAAAGATTCAATCATGGCTTGGGACCAGAGGCTGTCAGTAACCACAGCCACAGATAGGTTGCAACTATTAGTGGCCAGTGTCTGTTGAACTTAAATATTCTGGTTAAGCTGAACAAAATAGAGGAAGTGGTGCAACACCAGTATGTGTAAGAGGAGAAGGAAATTTCCATCAGGCTCAAAGTTATTCTAGGAGAGGTTAAATGTTAGTCAGCCCAAGTTCCATTATTACAGCTGTTAAATGCAGAATTCGCATAATAGTTTATAGAAATCAGTACTTTCTCATAAAGGTTGCATTTTTGGAAAAACATCCTAGAAACATATTTTGATTTTTATTTATTTGTCCCTTGGAAATACTAATGGAAACTGTCCCAACCAAGAGGGACTGTAAGAAATTAATATGTAATAAATAAGTTGCTTACTTTTACTTCTCCTCCAACATATTTTGTACAGATGTAAACATTACATTAGTTCAGGTGGATAAATATAAAAAGAAATTTGAGCATAAAATATGATAATACTAGGAGAGAAGAAAGCCATGTTATACAAAATCTTTCTATTGAGAAGCCTGATATTGTAAATCCTGTAAATAAAAGGACCTAGAATTTTGGAACAGGTTTTGAAAATGAAACACACATGTTTCTTCCACACTTTAATAATCAAAGTAGTAATTTGAAATTAAATATATATCCTACTTCCAAATATAATAGGATTGGACATGCCATAATTTTTCAAATTTGTGCATACTACAAATTGAACTTTACCAAGTACTTTCTATAGTCAATAACCTTGTTATAGGGAAGTTTTCTTTTTTTATCCTAACAAGTCATGTCACAACTAGTGTTTAGAAGCCTGAGGATTAGTAAGAAATCCTACTAAGGTAGTTATGGCAGTCTCCATTAACTGGAAATGCAGCTGTTCATTGTCTTCTTGGTAATGCTCAGCCCTGTGTTGAGCCGTCACTCTTGCAGCAAAGATTTTGCAGGTGAATTTTGTGTACATGGAGGATTTCCTTTCAGTATTTTAAAAAATGCTCTCCTTCCAGTTTCACCGGATGCTTCATTGCTGGTTTAGCAGACCCCTTTATGAAAAAGGAAGACTAGAAGTGTTTCTCTTATACTACAGCCTGTATTAGTATATTTATCATGATCTTTCTTTCATTTTCTTTTTAAGTAAGGCTATTCAGTGAATCTCTGGGCATTTTTTCATGCCTGCTAGCATTCTTGTTTCCTGTTTTCAGAAACTGCCTAGTTACAATGCTGCTTATAGAAAAGGATCAAATTCCTTAAACTAGAGGAAGAAGATAAAATGTTGTAAATCTGATGTTAAAATAAATCATACATTATGTATGTGTAAACGTTGAATATATACATTTTACATATATGAAAAATATAGTAAATATTTCCCCTTCTTTTCATATAACTTTACTCTTTTGATTTTTAGTAGTTACATTTTCAACAATAATTATGGGTACTCTCACGCTTATGATGTGAGAAAAATACCACTGAGTTACCCCCAGCAATTCCTCTTCTGTTCCCTGACACACTGCAATTAATTTGATGTGTATTAAATTTTATGAGTTGTGGAGACAAGTATATTCAATCCAGATCCACTAAAACATTTGCATGTCAGGTATAACAGGAAATCTGTTGAAGAGCATGGATTTGCATCCAGGCTAGTACTAGCTCTCTCTCTTTGATTTGAAAGAAATGTGCCAGTGATCTCTAGTTGGAAGCTTATGACACAAAATTATAGAGGACATGAAACAGGCGAGGAAACTTAATCAATTTTGACTAAGCATAGAAATATTGGACTGGTTCTTTTAAGATGCTGTTCCTTAAAAAACAAAAAGAAAAATTCCCACCCCATCTGCAACACTCCAACAAAGAAATCAATAAAGTAATTAGAAAAAGTGAACTGTATTAAGGTTAGATAGATGTTCAACTCACTTATTTGAGGAATTGTCAATACTTTCTTATCAGAAAAATATAAATGCATGGCATTTACTGATTATATTGATTTTATTAACAGACACCATCTCCTACACAACCCTGCAACCTAGGGATGTTTTCCAGTGATGGTTCCTGAAGGAACAAAGAGAAATAACTGGCCAAAATGTTTCTGAAAATCTTTGTTAGTTTATAATCTACCTCAAAGTTGCATTCTTGCTTCTTCTACTGAAATAATACTGTTAAACATATCTGCTTTAATTGTTATTAGTTGGGAGAAAACTCTTCATTGATGTGTGATAATATTTGACAGTCTCAGTGTCAGTATCAGGCAGAGAATGATGAATTACTAAACAATAAAAACTGAGATTTAGGAGAATGGATATCAATTTATCTGTTACTGGACATCTTAGAAAAGAATTTAGTCCTGATAATGTTTCAGAGGAGCAGAGCAATTTGAGGATAACTCTTACTTATAGATATTTAGCCTTAGATTTCTTTATAGTCTACCTCAACAGACCTGAAACTGCTTCTTCCTACTGATGAGTTGTCTTACCAACCAGCTCTGTTCCTCTTTTTTTCCTCCTTGCATTTCTGTCTCTCAGGTCTAACCTGTTCTACAGCCATTTCAGCACTGAAATTTCTGGGGTAGGAAGGGGGATTTTACCTTATCATGTCTGTATCTTGACTTCCCCTTGCTATTAACTTCTCACTTATAAAAGTTTCTGGGATGTCAAATGAAAAAATAGAATTAAAAAGCTAAGTGATTTAAGGACTTAAAGCTAAGTGGTTTAAGGACTTCAGATACTTGTCCATAACTGAGGTCACAGACAATGGAAGTACATCAGTGGTGTACACAATAAATGAATTTGTTCCTCTCATGTCTCAGGATTTTTGGTTTGCAAAGCTATTGATGCTTTTATTTTGTTGACTTGACTAACTTCAGTGAGTTAGTAAATATTCTTTTGCTTGTTTCAGCTATGATTATAGTGCTAATGCTTTTACTATGGCATAACCAGTATACTAAATATTATTGACATGTTTTCGCATTTTTATTCCTCTATTTTTAGTTTTTACTTAGGAAAGAGTTTGCTCTGAGGCTTTGTGCTCTTTCTTCTTCTCCACTCATTGTCAGACTTTCTGTGTAAGAGTTAGGATGTCTGAAGAAACAGTTTTTTCTTTCTTTTCCTGGCAAGACTCTAAATAGGTTCACTGTTACAGTAACATAAATACTATGAGATAACAAACCCCAACTATTCTGAATACACTAGCAAAATACATAAGAAATTTTCCACTCTAAATAGATCAGCCTTGATGAATTTCTATCAGCTTAGTCTTGCACTGGAACCTATGAACTGCAATATAACACAGAGAAAAATCAGGAAAAATCAGTGTGTGCGGCAAGAAAAAGGAATTACTAGAGCTTAACCTTCCTGATTGTAACATAACTTGAAGGCCAAGAAAATAAGATACACTATTCATCTGGATTTTCACTGGCATCCTCAGCTCATTAATACCTTTGTGGTGCAGAGATTGTTATGAGCCAGTTACTATATTTTGTCAGTTAAGCAAAGCAGCAGAAGTAAACAAATTAGAAAAATTCAGTGTTGCCTCTCTGAATTCAAAACAAGAAATTAAATTGAATGTGGGCAATCTTAACTTTGGTCATAATGTAGATAAACAAGGATAAGTAAATTGGTACAACATTTGCAAATATATGCAATATTTTAAAACATTTTCTTTTTAAAAACCAAATATTTGCTCTATTTAATAGCTAGCGGTTTATTTTTGCAGATGAAATAATGGCTCTACTCCCTGCCGTTATTAAACACTGAGTTTAGAAAAGAAGAGTCCATACAAACAAGAACTCAGCATTGCCTATGCCACACCGAATTCTTTAAAAACTAACAATGTCATTATTATAATCTAGTGGCTTGTGTTTTGGTTTTCAGTACATAGCCAAGCATATTGATACAGTTTAGAAATATTTGATGCTTTTGAAATGCATTCCATAAATTTAAAAAATATTTTGGCACAAGACTTTATTCTCATTTTTATTTTGTGTTTTCCAAGAATTTTATTTCCCTCTTCCCCCCAAAGAAGAGCCATTGAGAATTGGTGGACTATTGAAGAGAACTTATACAATAGAGAAGTCACATTTTTAAGCTACCTGAAAAAATAACTGGTACCTTGAAAGGTCACTTTCAACTAAAAATAAAAATACATTCCATCTTCCTGTTTTCAGATCTTAAGACAGTATGTCCTGAGCTACCACATCAGTCAGAAGTACACCTTTCTTTTTCTTTACAGGCATCTCTAAGGTAAGTACTGACTCATTTATGTGGGAAATGTGTCTGACTTCCAAAGGACAGTGAGACAGCTGAAGGTACTTCTTAGAGAGGTGTGTTTGCTTGAGTAATACAGCAAAATACTGAAATAGAAACTGCACCTCTTGGGACACATACTTCTTATGAAAAACAAATACATTAGGCTGTGCAGTCAGATTCATACACTTTCAATTTCCTGGAATTGCCAAGACATGTCAAGCTGTTAATCATGTTCTGATGATCATCTGCTGACTCCAACACTTCATTTTAGTAGGAAGTGTCATTGCTGAGGGCTGCGTTTTGCATTTTTTTCTCCAGCAAAACTTCCAGCAGAGGTTTTTGCTAAGCAAAGTTAACAGGATATTATACAATAGTGCATATTCATATGGTTAATTCTTTTCTCTCTCTTCTCTTGACACAAAAGAATGCTGGATGTAGTGAGAAAGAAGGAGTACTGCAAAAGAGAATAGCATGGCAGTGATGGTACAACATACTGTGTTAATGGGCAAGAGTTAATTTCTGTTTTGATAGCTTGGTGTCATAACTTACTGAGGTGTACCTTTTTTTTCCACACTACACAGACACAGAAAGGTGGGAAATACAGTAGGTTTTGCCTGTGATAAAGGGGGAACATTTTTTTATTTTCTATGAAAGGCTAATTCCCTTCCCTGAAATTTTGTGGATACTGAAATGTTATAAGCACATTATGTTTCCTAAGCCTGAGAATGCATTACAAATAAAGGCAGTTTGACAAAGAGATTTTATTATTGATTGAATCTATGATGTTTTCTAGAAGATACTGGATGTGGATCTACATGCTTCCTGGTCTGATTACCAATATAAAATTTACTAAGGCTCCTTGTTTTGCACAAAATTGGTGCTCAATGTTCAAGTGGAAATTTCATCACCCGTTAAATATGAGAAACTTCAAAGACTTTGGAAGGAGTGAAAGAAACCCCTAAACAAACTAAAAGGAATACTGTCCCCTTTGTAGCTTTTTAACCACTTTAATGATGACCTAGCTGGGGAATATCCCTCAAACATGATGAATTGAGTAACATGGACATTGTCGGCCTCTGAGTGGTCATGGCAATCTGGTATGTTCAGTGCTAATTACACCTGAGAGCAATCAACAGTCATCTGATTTTTACAGCTGGTAGTAAATATTCTCACACACTCATGAGGAATAGGAAGACTAGGAATTCAAAGCTGTGTAGTCATGGTGCTTCTACTTTGTCCTAACATGATAGCCATGAGGTAGCCCCCAAAAAGACAAGGTGGTGTCTGTATCCATTTAAACTGTCAAGAGAGCACAAAAGGATGCCTTTGTTTACCACTATCTAGAGCAGAGATAGATTTGGACAAAAGTGTAATTTTAAAATACTGAGCTAGGATTAATAGGCAGAATTTAGATACATGTAACAGAAAGGAATGCCTGTTGTATGCTTTATGTCTCTTGAGAGTACAAGCATCTGGAATGATATGTATGTTTGTTGTGGAACCATTTTCTTCTTTGATGTTCATACTATGTTATAGAAAAACGAAGTATAGTTTTGTATGCAGAAATCACTTTGTGGCATAGCTTGTACATTTAATAAGGCTCGCTGTGAGAAAGAATCACTTTGGCTTTTTGGGGGAGAGGGAAATAAATAATTAAAAGAGGCTGATTATATAGCTAATACTATATTATGCAAATATGTAACCCAGAGAGGTTTGACACACAATGCATTGATTTATATGCCATTTAAGGGCACCTTATCTTTATTTCTTTATTTATAAGCTGGACTGTGTGCATGCATATCCAGAGAGAATTGAGGAGCTGCTACTCGCCTTGGTGTCTCAGCCTACAATTTGGAACTGGTTGAAATGGGCATCCAATTAGAGAACAGGGCTTAGTATGCATCCATAAATACCATGAACTTCGGCCTAAGCTGTGAGCCCTTGGGCAACTTCAGAAAGAGGGAATGGATATTTCCCTCTTGGAAGTTTTTTTTTGTTCTTTGGGTGATGGGTCAAGTGAAAGAATGTTTGACAAGGGTGATTTTACAATAGATTCCTGTTAAATTATGGTGGTGAGTCACCATATCTATTTACAGAAAAAAATGATAAATAGAGGTACTTTTCAATTCAGAATCTCTTTTAACAAAGAGGGCTGGATTTTAAAGAGAAGGAATTTCTTATTTAGAAGGATGTCAGAAAAGATGAACTAATATGAATTCTCAAGCCGTGAGTCTCCATCTGTGGTTTGTTTAATACAACAAGATTGAGGCATATAAGTTCCACCGTTGATTTAGGTTACACACCTCTTTTTCTGCTAGGTATAAGCAGGGAGTCCCAGAGAAGCCTAATTCTGGAAACACACAGAATAAATGAGTGCAACTGGTGTTAGCCCTGGAGGCTAGCAATGTATTTTTGATCTTGCCTTTGATTTGCTAAATTTTTAAAATGTAGTTTTCATCCTAGTTCACCCTAGTGTCAGTGCGTGTGAGAACTAAATTAGTGTTTGCTCATCCAGTGTTGATTTCACCAGATGGAAAGAGTGACGTTCAGCCTGTCCTGGGGATAGAGCTGTCAGAGAGACAGCAAAGAGTATTACCTGGTGATGGCTTATGGATATTACTGATGTGGATTAGAGTTGATCTATGAATAGGAGTCCTGTATTTTGTGTCATTAATTTGTGAGAAGTTACTGTTCTTGAGGCTGTTGTTTAAACTATGCTAATCGACGTTGTTAATTATGCAAACTTTTTTATACATATATTGCCCTTTGCCCTTCTGTATATATTCAGGGAAACATAAAACTGTAATACTAAAGTGAATTAATCATAAATCTAGCTCTGTAGCTTTAGGAAAGACAGCCTATCACCACATCTTCCCATTAGGAAAAGAGAATAGTTGAGATTTATCACACTATTTTTTGCAAGTGTAGATGCCATAGTATAGTGGACTGAGATGCCAGGAAAATGTAACTAGAGACTCCACTAGTATCCTAGCATATGTTTCTGAAATGCTTTATCCTATTAAACATGGCCCATGAGCTGTTGTGAAGCCACTGATGGATTATCTATCAACCCCTCTAACATGATGAGTAAAAGCTCTGTGAAACTGTGACAAGTTACAAGACAGTTTCCTTAAAATTCAGCACCAGCAGATTATCTTTGAAGTGAACTTGCCTGAATATTTTTTCTGATAATATTTGGCTGGGGAAAATTCTCTCTTTATCAAAGGTCTGTTACCCCAGAGCCAAGATGTTGATGGCTGATGAAAGTGCTACAGCGCCTTGTTACATTCAGCAGCTTAAAAGCCAATAAAAACTAGTTTTTGTCTTGTTGCACTCTTTTCTTCCTTTCCTCTGGAGGTGTTTGCTATAGGCAAGGTAAGCTATTAAGTGTTTCTTTAATCTGAATCAGAAGACTCTTCACACAAGGTTTAATATTTTCTTTTAAGTAGCCTGTTATCAATTGAAGGAAGGCTGAAGACTAGAGAGGCTTCATTTATCTTACCAATGACAAGTACTGAGAGAAAAAAAATAGCGATTTCAGTGTACTGTTAATGAATATTTTTCCTGTGATTAAAAGCATGTGGATAGCTGTTGTGGACAGTATTCTTTGAGAACAATGGCCATGTACAATACTTTAATTGAACTGTAAAGGCATGGGTGATCAATACAGGGTAAGAGCAGTTAAAATTAAGATTTTGAATGAAAGCCAGGCTGGAAGAAATGTAACCCTTACATCTTATTTGGGAAGAAATCAACAGTCCTTTGGGTCATTTCATCACTGTCCTAGGAGATCCAGGGTCATCAGATTTAACCAATGGGCTTGGAAAGTTTTGTAAGTGGTTTGTTGAGCCACAGTTTTGGAAAATACCTCATTGTACTTCCCTCTTTCCCTCTTTCATTAAAAACAATAGACGGTGCAGCAGGACATTGCAATCTCAGGATTACTTCCTCTGTTTTTCAGGCCTTACATTGCACTGGACCACTGCATTACAAGAGCCTAGAAAATCTTAGGAATCCCTATGGTGACCACATCAATGTCAGCTTTCTATCTTTCCAATTTGAACTCACTTCATACACTTCCTTACTTCCACTCCTACCTTAAAGAGGACAGATGCATCTCTGTGACCTGCTTTGACAGACATTTAACTGTTCTTCTTTGTTGTTTTTTCATGTGCCTTGCCATTCTTACCAAAATTGAAATCTCAATATCCCAGTAGAGCAGCTGCAGGCTGATAAGCTATTACAGCAAATGAATGCCATCATGAAATTAAACTATAGAGCTGAGGTTTATGTGGAGGAATGTGTTTCTATTACTTGATAAAATGCAGATTCTTCCTATGCAAGTTGTATTAACACTGTTTTCTCCTTGAAAAATACCTGTTCTCTTTGTCCATTGCTTCTATCCTGACTGATAAAACCACAAATCTCATTGTCTTTCCAAAGCAATCAGCTTTCAGACGTTTCAGTTACAGCCAAGAAGCTTTTATTCTACCAAGAGTCTAAAAAAAAGATAAAAGAAAAAGTACTTTTTGAAAACTTATATGGTGAAGATATCATTAAATGAATTAACAGCTTCTTCATTTTCTCTAATATTTAGACATTATCTGTCACAGCACAAGTTTCTCCTTTCTAAATTTCACCAACACCCTACCTCTCTCAGATAAGGCATAAATTAGTCCTTCTTGCCTAATCTTGTGTGTATTCATATCAATATACTGCTTTATTTTGTATAGTCTGTTAATAAAATGTGTCATTTTTGCTCTGCCAATGTTCCATTCAAACTTAAAGCATGTGTCTTTTAGCCTTTAGTGATTGCAAGCTTAGCTGTAAGTGACCATAGTAATTGGTAATATCAGAGTCTGATTCAGTGGCCACCTCTCACTGTACTATTACCCAGAGCAAATAACCCACATGAAATCTACTCATCAATTTGGAGCCATATTTAAATAATGACAGGGATCTCACTCTCTTGTGCAGGGGCCTTTTAAGCCATTCTGTGCTTGGCAGCGTAGATTTTGCATTCTAATTTTAGACATTAACCACACAGTTGAGAGGAAAGGAATTTCTTTTTCAGCTCCTACAGCAGCGTGTGTTTTTTTCCCAAGTGCTTCCTGTTGTAGTTACTATCAGTGGAGCTGAACCAGTTGGAACAAGGAGGTGGAAGAGTTGGTGTAGAGCTGATGGTGGCCTGGGTGTTCTCTGTGTGTTGCTGATAAACTGCTGGTGCTTTGAATGCCAGTTGTCTGCTCCTGTTAGCATCATTTAGGCACTGTATGGTGGTGACAATGCCAGAGGTCATCAGTGCCAGGTCGACCCTGAGCTTTGTGTTTCCCTAATTGCAACAGAGGCCATTTTGGCCCTGTAGAAGACAGGGCATGACAGGCCTGTGTATACTGTGGCCTCCTGATTGCAGGTTTTCCAGCTCTCTGAAAACTTGGGTCTTGAGGATAGCATGATTCTCCTTTTTAGAAAATCTGCTCATAATGTTTGAGTTTGCAGGCTTATTCTTATTGGTTTTTTATTTCAGGGAAATGCAAACCATCTGTTATAAGTTATTCAAATAATATATATGGGTTTATGCAGAACTGCCAGGATCACTGAATAAACATTAAAAAGTAAATTAATGCCCACTGTTCCTACTTTTGTTGATTTAAAAGTTTCTAGAACTGAAGCATTGATATAATTTAACCTGAAATGAAATGGGATTGTGACAGGGGGGTTAGATTTCTGATATCACTTACTCAGTTGCTCTAGCTGTAAATGAAATGTACCACCTTCCACTAGTTATAAACCTTCAAAACAAGAGCATGCTATATGTAAATGCACAAGCAGAAGAAAACACACCTATGAGTTGTCTTGTCTCACTTATTACAAGTACTTACACATATAAATGTAAACTCCAACAAACCAAGACCCCACATAGGTTTGTGCAAATCCAAATGTCTGTGAAGAAATGACTTCATTAAACTTAATTTAGTTTGTTTTGTAATATAATAAAATTCTCTAGTTTAAAAGTAATTGAAAGTTCCATTAATTTCATATTAGGAATAGACTGAATTTTATTTAAAATATTTCCAAATATAGGTAAAGAAGGTTTAAATAACCCTGAAAATTTTTGAGTTTTAAAAATATTGAAAAATATTGAAGCGTGCATGAATGTTCTTTGCATGTTGGTAAAATTAAAACCTTGCCATGAGACCACCCCTCTGAAGAAATAAACTGTACCTAAAGCCAGTTCACTATAAACTCCCCATCACACTTAAAAGCAAACTAAAAAGGAAGGAAAATAAACCAAAACAAATCCAACCAAATTTTCCCCTCCTACTATGATGCAATGGGATATGGAATTGTTGTGTTATGTGAGATTTATGATAGCACCAGTTTTTTTCAAATGTAGAGACAAGGACAAATGTTATTGTCTGTGTAGTGGTCTTAGATGTGACCTTGTAGCTCTTTTTGAGCTGTTGGAAGGCATCAAATTGCTGTTCCACAGAAGCAGCTGGGAAGTGTCAGCTGAAAAAGAGCTCTAAATACCTTTCACTTCATCTTCCTGTGGATGTTATATTGGGGAATATCTTGAAGATATTGAATTTGGACATAAAAAGCAATAAAAGTTTGCTAAATTTGTCATATTACAGTGTCCTAAAAACCCAGGTGTCCAGCAGCCCAGGGGATGACATGAGCACAATAGTGACCCAATTTCATCCATTTTATCCCAGGGAGATAATGGGAAGGATAAGAAATTGAGTCTGAATAGGCTAGAAATAATGACATGACACATACAGATTTGAAAAAGTACAGTGAATTATATGTGGACATATTTCAGACAAAGATACGGTTACAAGCTTCTCATTTGTGGTTAAATTTATACACAAACACTTGGCAAAATACACAGCTGAGTAATGCAATGTGTGATATAGCTTATCTTTCCTTTAGGAAGTGTAAGGACACAGATGTTTTCTCTGTGTTCCAGCAATACCAATGTTTGGTAATATAGCAGACAATTCCTGACTTGTACATAGGAAGAATGGAGGAAAAAAGTGTGAACGAAATTGTTGATATTTTTTAAAACTCAAAAAAGGTTTAGTGGGAATTCAGGCCTGCTCTTATTTTACCAGATCTGATTAAATCATTTATAATGATAATAAAGACGATAATAACAACACCAACAGCACATTACTATTATTATTATTCCCTTGAAGTTCAATGACAGATGTCTGATCCTAAGAACAATAGGCTTTTGTACTCATCATAACCATTCCTCTGGAGCTATTCAATGCTCTGGAACCCCAAAACCCCATTTCCCCCCAAGCTTCCTTTAGTCTGTGAGGACTTCCTTATGGTATATATTCCTGCCTGTTCTTCTCTTGGGAAGAACAAGGTTTGACTTTCAGGACTGATGGCAGATTTAGAAGGAAAATGTCATCTTCAAGAAGACACAGGTTGGTTTGGTGACTGGGCTTCCTAACAAACTTGATCCCAGAGGCATAAGACTGCAGGTGCTTAAGCAGAAGCTTGAGTTAGGCTTTAAGAGTCTTGCATTGAATTTTGGGCTGAATAAGGAATGGAAAAGGAGCTGTGTTTTGGTTGTTGTTTTTCGCTTCTCCACCCAGAGAGACATTTTCAGACAATGTGAATTAGTACTTGTTCCTACCAGAGCAGCTGAGACCTCTGAAATGGCCATTTTTCTTTTTTATTTTTTCTGCCAATGACAAAATCTAGTATTTGGACACAAGGTGACTTCCCTGCAGGAAAGCCACCAAGCAGAACATATACAATTCAAGTGGAAGATTGCTGTGCTCCAGTTTTGTGTCACCTCTACACTATGGATGCAGGATTCCCTCTGTGTGTACCATGGACACCTTCCTACCCTACTTCACACTCTCTTCATCCACCTTCTGGCTACCACAGAAATGCAAGGAACCTGTATCCAAAAATCATGCCATTGGGATGATTTCTGGATTCCAAGATAAGCGCATGAAACTTTCCTGAACTTGTTACCTTTTGGTTCTTTTCATGATAAAGATATACAGATATATCCTACAGGAATAATTTTCCAAGCACAATCACAATTTGGGCCACCTCTGAAATTTCTGCTGTTTCTCTTGGTAACACAGTAGGGTGCAGTTTGTACCCAAAAAAGGGTTGATTTTTTTGCTTCATGTAGAAGAAATACCAAAAGCCCATATGGTAGATGTCCATCATGTTTTTTAACAGTTTTTAAACTCCTTAAACATTAAAATAAACATTAAAATAAAGAAGTTTATTTATCTATACCTATCAAAAGATACAGACTATTTTAGGATTAAATAATGCCATTTAAGGTTTTGTAGAAGGTTTTGTTACTTAAAGTAAAAAAAAAATAATGTCTCTTATCTAAAAAGAGTGGAAAAAATACCCTCAAAAGATTCAGAAAGATTCTTTATTCATTACTTGTCTAGACTGAAATTTTCATATGTGGATACATATTTAAACATATCTACAAATATTTTGAGAGTAAACAATAAAAAGATTGTACATCTGGATTGAAAATTATATCAGCAGCAAGCAGTTGTGCCACACTCCTTGTGAAATGTCCTGGCAAGCATAAGATGTGCTAGGAATTCAAGATAAGGCCCCAGATTTCATCACGACACCAATTACTGTGTATGAGTTATAAAGCACTTCTATTGTTTTCCTCTGAAATATTTTTTCGAGTGAGTTTAGCACACATGAAAGATGTGAGAATGACAGTTCCAGAGAAGGAAGGCTTCTGTTTATCTCTGTAACAGGCGAAAAAGCAGACAACTGAGGAGTGAGTTTCCTCAGTGCAGTTCTGGGAGGAAACTTCTAGGACTGGGAGCACAGTAATGTATTTTGACCTTTATTCAACTCCCTAAAGAAACCATACAGACACTGTCAGTCCAAATAATCACAAATGCTAAACATACCTTGCATGCAAACCTAGTTACATGTATTCATGGCTGTTTTGACTAATTTTTTAAAAAAATCACAACGAACCCACATAGAATAGTCATGTAGAATTAAAAGGGATATTATCCTCTTTTTTTTTTTGTACTACTATGTTTTCACGTTCACAGCCTTTGACCTCTCCATTTACACTGCTACAACAATATCCATTAGTGGAAAAGAGGTTTTCTTTTTTGTAGATGTTTGCAGAAGAAGCCACCTCCACACCAACTCCAGAAGCACTGCAGCTGAAATACAACCACTGGACTGTAACAATGATACAACAAAGCAACAGGAACTGGGCAATAGCTGTATTGGCACTAAAAGCCCATGCCATGACTTAATAGACTTTCTAGCTGTTTTGGTAACAAAACAGCAGGAAGTCAGTTCAATAAACAAGGCTGAGGGTTTTGGTTTTTCTTTTTTTTTCTTTTTCTTTCTTTTTCTTCTTTTTTTTTTTTTTTGGGGGGGAGTTCTTTTGTTTGTTTGGGTTTTATTTCCTTTTTTAAAATTTCCTCTTTTATTTCTGTTATTTTGATTTACATCAGCAGCAAACACAGTGTGCTTCTGACCAGATCATTCTCTGTTCTCAGATCCATTGTATTTAGGCACATGTCTAACTGGTCAAATGAATAGTCATCTATTTATGTGTAGGCACTGTCTTAGTGGAATCCAGTCTTTCAGACAAAACATTCACCCTTCTTTATACCTAATTCAAGGTTTGAATAGAGTGCCAGTATCTAGAATGCAAGCTATTGTTCCCTAGGAACCCTTGGATAAATTATAAGACGTGAATGCCTCTCAGTGAGATTTTGCAAACAACAAGAAGAAAAAAACTAATGGCCATCATTGGCTGTATGTTTTCAGCAAAATATGCTCCAGGGTATGCTGACATTTGTCAATTAACAATTAATCATCCTGAAACACCCAGTGTGGACAAAGAAGGATTGCAGCATTCCCACAGTATAGCTGTTGGAGAAAACTTTAATTATCTATATTATTCTAAATTATCAGGGATGCAAAAGGAAGGACTTATCCTGCTTCTCTTCAAAATAAGTGCCTTCAGATGACTCACATTTTCCTTCACAACCTTCTAGAAAGACACCCCAGTCCCCCTTTCATCATCCTATTTTATAATCAACAGCTTTGTGTTTTGTTATATAGGATTCAAGCATCTTGGGACAGTATTGCTGTAATTCTTGATGGATGACAGAACATCAAATGTATTGCTGTAAATATTAAGTGGCTGTGTTCTGGCACTGCTGAAGAAATTCAGCACTCATATAAAATGAGATGGCAAAGTCTAAATAATATGATAGTAATAAATGAAATCTGAAGACTAAGTAAATAATAACCTGCTTAGTTTTGTTGCTGAACTTTAGTTTCCCAGACCAAGAAAGGGAAGTGTAGTACAGCTGGAGAGAAATCTTTCCAGCATGGCAGTGTGTTGTCTCACATCACACTGGATTAGTTACAATAAATTTCTTTCTTCTCTGGGGTTTAGAATTTGTGACTCAGAAGGGTTTTGCAGTTCTGTGTTTCTCTATTCCTTTCATCCTTTCTTTAAGGAAAACAAAGACTATTTTCATTTTAGATAAATTACTTATAAATAAACCACAAACACAGGTCTTTATTGTAGGCTGTTGTATAAAATTGGACTGATATTCAAACATTCTAAACATTCTAAACCGCTTAGGACTTACACTAATTTCTGGTTGCCAAGACTTTTTAAAATTAAGCTCTCCATGTGCTTTAGTGTAATATTTGACAGGAATCTTTTGGTGTTTAGGGTGTGATTTAGATGCATGGGTTAAATGAGATGATGTGTGTGCTAGTGTAGATAAATGTAGCCTTAGCTTTGAGCACCTAAGTAGTCATTTTATTTTCAAGTCTCGTGCCTAAGACTAAGGCTATATTTATGTGTAATAAACAAGGACTTTGTTAGAATGGGGGGCTATGTCACAAGAATGAATGTAGCCTACGCCAGTCACAAAATGACACATCATTTGCTTCAAAATAATGTATTTAATGTTTTCTGTGAAATGTTTATGACATATCTCGCCTTGGGGCTTTTGCTTTCCCACTCACTTGGTAAGTTCTTCTGCTCAGGGCCCACCTTCTGTCAAACCCATTATTTGGAAATGTCACTGGAATAATGACATAAGAGGGAGGTGAGAAGCTGACATATGAGGTTCCACGTACAGAAGGACTCTGTTGCTCATCTGTGATAGGAACCTGTGATAGAAACAACAGAAACTCTCTCTTTTGAATAGGGTAGAACACATGAAAGGGATAAGCTACTAAATCCAGACTTGTGACAGTATATTTTATTGTACCCATAATTCTACACAAAGTTTTGGGGTGGATTTGCAGCACATTTATAACCCTCTCAAGCTCTGTGGATTCTACTGGCTTGGTTTTATTTCAGATTTGATCACTGTTTTGTAATCTGTTACACCAGTTTTATATTAATGAATCAAACCCTAATTCTGAAGTGATATCTGCCATCTTTTCATTCTACTGTGCATCACCTGGCAGCTGCATATGTAGTTGCCATGTAATTTATACTTTGCAGGTGTTGGTAACTCCATGTCAGAAAACAGAAAGATGCATGGATGTATTTGGTAATTACTGTGTTACTAACAGGGTAATTGTACACTTATTTCTCTCTACAAATTACATGGTAGTCACACTCAGAATTACCATTAAAGACATCTTCGATAGTTGCCAGTAAATAATTGCTTTTTAATTAAAATATAATTACATGCTTATTACTGTCTGGTAGGATAAAGCACTACTTGATTTTGTATAGTAAGTGTCATTGTCACAGCAGCCAAAGGTCCATGGATGTCATTCATATGAGCACTGTCAGTGGCAGCACACCAAAATTTTTGGAAGTGTGTTTATCTGAGAATAGGAAATGGCTGTCTCTAAGGAGGTGATAGCACTCCTTGAGGAGTCAGTTTATCTTCTTATCAAAGTACCTCTCAGTTAAGATTAAGTCTGCCATGGTTTTCAAATGTCATTGTGACTCCTCTGTTTTAAATTGACGGGAACGGTGTTCGTGGGTGTCCAAAGCTCCAAATAATTGTATGTCACTTTCCCACTGACAGTGGTGACTCTCACCCAATAATTGACTCTAAGCTACCCTGTAATAGAGTGGCTACAAATTTGAGAATCAAAGTAGTATAAAGTTCATGAGCAGTGGGGAATATTCAAGCAGAATATTCAAGAGATAGATCTGTTTTCAGGGAGGTCCACTCAAATGAATCCCAAGAAATCTAACAGAATCTGTGTACATCATACCAGTAGCAAAGATGACTCAAGATCTCATGAAGAAACAAGACTTTCAAATTCTGCTAAATTTTCTAAACTTTCTCAGTCAGGGACACTTTTCTCTCTGAGCCTGGCCTAGTCAAGCTACAAGATTTTAGCTACAGCATCACCTTACAAAGAGCCACGGATTTGCTGAGATATAAGTAAAAATGATTAAGTACTTTACTGTAAGATTTTAGAATCTGATTTATTGCAAATACAACAAGAAAATTACATGAGATTCAATTAATCATCAGGATTTGGATAGCCTGAGTTCTGCAGAGTGTTAATCACATTTTAAACAAATAGGTAGCATTTTCAACCAATTAGAGCATGCTGTGCTGTTCAACATCCTTTACAAACGAATTAAATTCTTCCTGTGATTCTGCATAGAAAAATAAAACAAACTAAACAAAGACAGACACTGAAAAAGCTCAATCTCTGTTTTGACTCTAAGGTGTAAAAAGCCTTTCTGTTTGCTAGTTTATCATCCTCCCTAGTGGCACTTTCAGGCAGTGCTTATTCTTATACATTGCCACTTTCAATAATGCTCTGATTTACAGATAATGGGGAAAATATTTTCTACTTCAAGTTTCAACCTGCATCTGATCTTTCATACAAGCAGAAAGTGAACTGATTAAATGTAACGGAGATGTAAAAGTTTCAGTTAATCGTGGGTATTGAAATAAGATGAATACTTTCAGTTAACCTTCCGCTACATTTTCATAAAGTCCTGCCAGTATTCCACTCTCCCAACATTTTCACCCTCAAGGATAGTTTATATCTTGCTCACAAATTATCTTATCAATAGATGAAGTTGAAATACAAAGAGAAGTCAACAGCTACTGTGAACAGAGTCACTAAAACCACTATATTTTGCACATGCTCCTTTAACTTTAGTTCATTTAAATCTATTGTTAAGGGTGGCAAAATAACAGTCTAAATAATAATTTGGGTTGGCAAAATAACAGACTAAAATAATAAATTTCTTTGTGCTTAACCAATAACACATGTTTGGTTTTTTTAGGTCAGAATTTACAGAAGTATTTAGCATGCATGACCTGTTTGCAGTCTTAATTTTCAGGGACTTCCTTTTTAATCTAAAATATTGCACTTTAGTTTTGAAACTGAGTTGCTGGGGTGGAGAACAAAATGCAGACCACTCAGTGGTATTGCAAATAATTCAAAGGGAAATGCAGTGTTTGAAATCAGTGTAATTTGCTGAAGGGCATTTGCTAGCAGACAGAAACATGGACAGAACTACTGTCTCAGGTGAACTCTGCAGCACAGTAAAGTCTTGTCTGTGCTGGGATTTAGAAATTAAAGGTCTTCTACTGAAATAGTATATTAAGATCTGAGTGTTTAAGAAAACAAGGAACTGCTGGACTTCCAGTATTCTTGGAAGCCAATATCAAGTGGGCAAAACAATGCTTTCTTCATGGACTTTGGGAAGTCTAGCATAATTTCCCTGAGTGTATGCTATCTAGATGCTGAAAGTTTTCACAAACTTTTTGCCTTCCTAGTGTTGAAAACCTTTTTTGATTATTTTCCTGTGATCCATTCCCTTCATAAACCAAAATAAAATCTGCATCATGGTTTCTATAAGCTTACAGGGGTTAACAGGAAGTTCTGACTCTACTGGCAGGGAGAGAAGAACAGTCACAGGAGCTCCCCAATTCAGTATTACATCTCCACTTAGAGGTTACATGATCATACACACCACATTCTTGGAACAAACTTTTTCACCTTCAAAGCTTTTTGCTGAAGCACCAATATTCTGTCAAGAGCATTGAAGCAGAGGAGTGTTATATAGAGTGGAGAGAAGCAGTAACTGTTCTGGAAGAAGGACCATTTCAACTTGGTGCATAAATCCCCCAAAAAATCAAGGAACACTTCTATCCACCTTCTATCCACCTATCTTGATTCATGCATGCTCCATGACTGGAATAATTGAACCTGGAGTAGTTTCACTAATCAAAAAAGCATAACATCAAAATATAGCAGGTAATCAAAGAAGAAGATAGAAAAATCTGGTGAGCTGGGGCAAAAGGATGTGAAGCAGATGTGGTTTTGCAGCTTGTTTCTGTCTTACATTTCAGTGATTTGAATTGTATAAGATTTCAGTATTTTAGTAGGCCAGGTACAACACAGGAATAGCAATCCTTCCTCTGTTTCCTTTTTCCACCCTGACTATTTAGCCTGTCAGTTGTCTGACACATGGGCCCACCTCAGTGTCTGTTTACAGCATTCCAGTTTTGATGGGGGTGTCTGGTTGACACTTGTAATTGATGGTAGTAACACAATCAGAAGACTTTTGCATGGACCTTTCCTGTGTGGCCAGGATTTATAAGTGATTATACATGGCAAACACTGTGTGTTACCCCCTCGCTCCCTCTCCACACAACCTTTATTTCCTGTTTCTGTTCATTTGCTGAACCATCTTACCCTGCACTTTTAAGCCTCCTTTTTAAACTGTATTTTGATTTAATCCCTGTATGCCTCTGAACATGGATATAGGCTCAGGGTTTCCTGGACTTTTTATGCAAATAGAACTGATATTTTACAGATATGTCTCCTTATCTAGGCATAATATTTTAAGCTTTCCTATAACCTCATTAAATAATATTTTTTTAAAAAAGGAACAGCATATAATTAGGCTGGTGTCATGTATACAGTGGGTTTGGGCTTTGCTATTAAGAATAAAAGAGATTATTATTTACTTAACAATGTCTGTGTGTTGTATCTGTGCATGGTTTGGACAGAAAGTCTCAGAAGGAAAGGATATTCTGAAGAAAACTGGTGTGAATGGAGCTATCTGAAAAATACTGAAGTAGTGCTGCTTGTGGCCGTTTTATTTGTTATTTTATAGGGGGAAGTTGAAAATGCAGCTGGAGATGAAGAGCAGCATGAAAAAGAGAGGGGTATGAGTAAAGCTAAAAAGGTGGAAAAGTCTGAAAAAAATGTATGAGGAGCAGCTGGCTTGGTAGGTTGTATTGTCTGAGTAATGGGAGGCGAGAGAATAGGTGGGAAAAACTGGAGGTGAGGATGAGTGGTTTTATTTTTAATTGGATGAGGAATCCAGGAATAAGGTGTCAGCAAGGGACACTCAGGCAGTCATTTACTTTCAGCATTTTCTTCTATCCCTTTTCAAAAAGCTACCCATCTTGACCAGATATTGAGAATTTCTTTTACAGGCGTTGTCATAAAGACACACATGATCAGTTGTCTATAAATTGAAGCTTATCTATGATATTTTGCTCTAACTGTGGATTTGGACACTATAGAGGAAAAAGACATATTGCATGCACACTCTGTACAGAAAAATCTAGTAACAAACAACTGTAAGTTGACTAACAAAGAGTGTTACATTATATCCAGAAAGACAGAATGATTTCAGCCTGACAGCATTATTTTATTTTTATTATAACATGCCTCTGAAATGTGATGTGACTAATAATTTAAAAAGTTAACATTTGTTTTTGAATGAGTGGACTTAGATAGGCATGAGAAAGAATATACTCTCTACTAGCAAATCATTTTTATATTAGTCAAAGCAAAAGCTTCACAGCAAATGTATGTAAATCACTAACTTTCAGGGCACCGAAGGGAATGTACTTCATGCTATAACTTAAATACTAATGAAATCAAGTGAAAATGATAGTCATTAGTCAGCTGTGCCTTGATAGGGTTCCCTGTGGACTGATACAAATTCACCATTAGAAATGGATTCTCTCACAGTCCACAGTGAGCATTTAATCCTTCTGTAAAGTAGATTTAAATTTGATGTTTAATATGTCGGTTTTTCATTTCAGGTCTCTTATGTTTCCTTATTTGCAGCTTGTGTTTAATCTTTTTTAAGTCACTCTAAGTTTTTTATCTGCATTCTCTTGGTTTTATGTGCACATTATTGGCCTATGCGAATCATACAGCCACAGGTATTAATGATAATCAGTGAAAGTGAACTAATTAGCACACAGCTCAATATAATGATGTCTCTTACAAGCCAAATGACCCACTTTGGTTTCAGTTCATAAAAGGAAAGTGTTTTAGGGGTAGCATCTTGAAAGGTGTCCAAGAAAAGGACAGCCATGAACATTTTTCATCTCTTTTCATATAGAAAATTAATTTAAAATACTTTTTGCAGCATCTGATTGATTATTTGAAAATTATTCAGATTATTTGAAAATAAATAAACAGAGACTGACATGTCCGTGTACACAGACACACGCATGTTCGCACACACAACTTCAGAAGTCTTAGCTGAGATCATTTGAGATGAGTAAAAAGTGAGATTACTTCCAACATTCCTGTGGGTCAAATCCTGCTTCCTGGAGTTGGGAATATATTCTGCCCCCTCAAGTTTTGTACTAATGCTAGCTCCTCATTCCCTTACATTTTGTCAGATTTGCATTGGAAACATCAGTAGCCCAGCATCAGGCCTTGATTTGAACATAATCTTTACTCAGAGAAGCCTCACACTTAAATGGATAGACACCTTTCTCTACATTAAAAAAAAAAAAAGTAAAATTTGTAATATTTCTTAGGAGTATTGTATTATCTCCAGTTTTTTTTTACTTACTATCACATCTAATAATATTTAGTATTACAGCATTGCCAGACTATGAAAGAAAAAAAGGAAAGTATCAGTGTCTCATGTGGACTGTGCACTTTTAAAGTTGGAAGGAAAATCTCTAGGAGTAATGAGCATTACTCTGGGCTGTGTGTTTTGCAACATTATTAATTATAAATCATAATGCTATGTAAAACCAAACCAGAGAATGAGCTCAAGCACAGATTACTAATTGTCTAGATTTCTAATACTCAGCATGTTCCCTGCTAGTCAGCACTTTCCAGACAAAAATCAGACATGGTTCAAGCCATGCCTGTATCACTAACAACAGGGAGTGTGGAAAAGACTGCACAAGATATGGTTCTATCCAAACTTCCAGGGTGAAGGGCAAGCCCTAAAATGGCCCTCCATGCTCTCTTTATCCTTTGCGTGTCCTCTTCCATGATCTCTCTGCCTTTCCATTCCATGAAACTGATCCTTTTCCTTGTTCATTTAAAACACATGTACATTTCATCTCAATCAGTCGTCATATAAATCCCCCAAATTCTTAAAAACTTATAACAAACCCTTCTGGTACTGGATTTTAAGCAAACCATGATGGTGTTGATGCTGAAGATACCTTTGTGGCAGACAGATGTACAATAGTTGATCTCCTTCTTTCATGAGCACACAGACCTGACCTGGCGCTGCCTTGAAGGCTGGTGCTGAAGTGCTGCTCTCCTACTCCTTTCTGATGGTGTCCAGTCTCTAGTGATGATACAAGAAAGTTGGTGGAACTTACTTTCTTCCTAGAAAGCAAAATTTTACCCCTCTGATTTACATTTTCAATCTGATTATCAGCCAAGAGTATTATTGGTTTAATAAAGCTCTGGTCAATAGCTCCCCAATCCTGCTTTACTTTAAACACTTTGAAATTACAATACTGAACAGGAATTAAATTGATTCCTACTTCTGTATCATAGCAAGATAAATAATTGGAAAGCATCTCCATACAAAATTCTTTCAATTTGTAGGTCTGAACTTCACCAGCACAGGAAAAACAGACAGCTTTTGTGTAAATTTATTCTTTTAGATATTCTGGATTGAGTTTTGAAGAAGCTTGCCTTTTAATGTAGCAGGCTTCTTGTGCAAAGGTATAAACTTCTGACATGTTGCTGTTGCTACTAAAAACCTTAGCTAAGAACAGAACACAGTTTGAATGTAAACTCCAATCAGAGTTTACAGGCAAAGAGAGCACAAATCAGGCAGAGTTTTCAGCACTATTCTGATTCATACAAGAGTGGATAAAAAGCTGTGGGCTTGACATGTGACTCCACCTTCCCATCCCGATGTTACCATTGTGGCTGTACTATGCAGTCTGTCATGTCTCTTCCTCAGGGCTCCATCTCCACAGTGTTTGTTTCCCATTTCTATCTTTCACAGTGGTCTGGCCTCTGCCCTGAGGAGTGTTGGTAGGTGGGAAAACACAGGGTAAGGGAGAGCAGTGAGTGCCTTCAAAAATGTGATGCATGTGCCACTTATGTTTAGTTTACAATTTAGCAATGTTGAGGCTAAATACGTCATTTTATGACATACTTTGTTTTCATAGTTGCTAAGCAGGGGGTGAAGTGAAATCAGTAACCTACCCTCTAAATCCAAAAAAAAAAAATCCAAAAAAGCAAACCTAAACTTTTTTTTTATGTAACTGCCCTTTGTAATAAATTGGGAACTGCTGTCTATTAATTTATGCTGGCCTGCCATTAGTTTGTTTTCTGGATGAATGTGTTGGTCTAATTCCAGAGGCATCTGCCTGCAAAAAATACACAGAAAAGAGAAGACTGTATTAAACTTAGCCACTGCCTAGCAAGTACTTGAGGGGGGAATCATTAGGTCAGATTCTGGTTCAGCCTTGTGAAACTACTGGACTTAAAAGACTAGTTTGACTGCTAAGGCTCGAAGCCCAGAAACAAACTGTAAGAACTAATGACAAGTAAGCACTAAGGAGTGCCGTCAACAATTCTTTCTTCAGACAAAGCTATCAGGTTTTTGAAGTGCCTAATTCCTGCTTTGGGTGTGTGAAGAATTTAGTTAGGAAACCTGAAACCAGCAGATGAGAAAGCCTCTTTTTTTTGTAAAAAAAAAAAAAAAAAAGAAGTATGGGCACTATTGATCTATTAAAAGTCCAAGGCACTGACAAGGAAGCGTCTGTTGCTACCAATGACATAAACATGTTTTGTTTCAAGAGTGTTTCCAAACGGAAGAAACGCAGGTTTCTCAACTTACTTCAACTCATAGATAACTACACCTCTTGATACTTGATACTTTGATGCAAGGAACTTTAAAGTGTGATAATTTTGAAGATCATAGAATAATAACATAATATAAATCAAAATGTACTATTTTTAACAACTAAGGGTTCAGGTATGATGCAACTACTTTTCTTGGAATATTTTATACTTTTTAAAGCAAACCTTGATGGTCAAAAATTCCAGTAAAATGGAAAAATAAAAAAAAATTGATTCATTGAACAGGCCAATTTTTCAAGGCCAGGTATAAGACCTAGAGTAGATTGTGACCTTTTTTTATACCTAGCTTATATAAAGAGTGTAGTGATGTCAAAGATCTTAGTCCTCAGTTGCTTTCCACTGCTTTTCCCATTTACAGAGCCACAGTGTTCACTATGGTTCCGTCATGGAGAATTGGTCTTCCCAGCCTGACACACCTCAGATAAACTGGAGTGGCAGTAACAGAGACTAACATGAAGCTACAGAAACCACATGGACACCTGGAAAGAAGTGCTGAAGCTGAGGTTTTCTGGAGAGCAGTTTGTGGCCCCTAGAAGACCTCTTCCAATAAATTTTTAGTGACAAAGTACAAGGGCTTTGACTTTGGCCTTTTTCACAGACAGAACAGGTTCTCTTCCTGCCTGTGCTCAATAAAAATGTGGAGAAAAGTCTGATGGAAAAAAATTCTCAGGAATCATCTCCAAAATGCTCTCTACTTTTTCTCCTTTCTCCCCCCAGGCACTGCACACAGTCTGAAATCAGAATTTACTGCCATTTTGCTGATGATTCAAGAGGCAGTGACCTTCTTTCCCAGAAAAATAATGAGTCATCAGCACAAAGCACAGTAAAACATGGTCTTTGAGTGGCCCTTTTTCCATGTCTGCCTATTTATCTAAGAACTGTGAAATCCATCATGAGCATTAATGCCTATAAATTAGCTGGCAGAAGGTGGGTTGATATTTCTAATCCAGAACAGGTTCCTGATGTATTCAGTGAGATCAACTCTATTTTAACTCTACTACCTTTTAGTGTGTTTATTGAGCTGATGAAGACCCACTAACTTAGCAACATTTAGCAATGTGTTCAAGGTCCTGTATGAACACAGTGGCAAATTCAATAATGAACACAGAGATTTTTAACTCCCACACCTCTGCTTCAAATACATCTTCTCTGTATGCTCCACAGGTGTTATTCAGACAACGCATAGGAAGCAGATGTTTTTGTTGGAAATTCCACTTTTCTGGCAGTGACATTCTGATGTGATGGTTATTTGAATAGCACAAATGACCTCCCTGTACCTTTGTTGTATCTTCTGGAGAATTTCCTTTCTGAGTTTTAGCTTGTAATTGTATTTTAAGGGCCGCTTCTGGAACCATTCATAGTAGCACAGCAGCTATTAATACTGACTACCTTGGTTTTCTTTTTCTCTTCCCTTTGACAAGTTTTTCACAAGCTTTTATTAGCACAGATAAGGCCAGTGAACATAACAAATATAAAATAGATCTGTGAGACTCACTCATTAGACACATTTTATTTAAATGTGGGTGCAGCTTGCCATAGTGCCAAGCCAGGCAATGCATACGTGAGAAGAGCACAGCCAGCAGTGATGAGAGAGGGGAGCTGGGGTTGGTCTCAGCTTTGCCTTGTCCTTACCCTGCTCTGTGCCTCGGTGATTAACCTGCATTATTCACTCAAGACCAGACACACGGAGAAAGCTGGACGGTAGGTATGATCCAAACATAAAACCTAAAGCTTTAATTTGAACTAGGCATAGCTAGCCTTAAAACATGAAACATTTATTTAGGTTTCAGCTAAGGATCACAATGTTTATAAGCTTTGAGGGTCAGCATTTTTCTCTTTCCTTGCAGAGTGATGCTGTTTGCTACATTTTAAACTGGTGTGTGCTGTTGGTCATGTGTTCCTGTACATATATCTCTATACATACTTTAGTATGTATATTCTGTGGTGAATGTGTGCGTCTGTGTAAGGAGAATATATGTTCTTATTCACAAAATGCATGTGCATACAATCCATGAATAGTGTATCAGATTTCTGTGAAGCTCTGTGAAATGCTTATCTTTTCCCTCAACTAACCTGGCATCAAAAAAAGAGAAACCCAGTATGATACTTTTTTTTCCCCAGATGAAGTAATGCAATGTGAAGGCTGCAATTGGTTGACAAAAAGCCTTTACACATCTGGTTTATGTCATCCAACATCCAATACTGTGTATCACATCATTCTCCCTTCAATCCTCTTCATCTGCTTGCTTTTGTGTTATTCCTCTATGTGCAAATTGTTTGGTATGCTAGAAATGGGATGTGGATAATGATCTTGCTAGTACTAATGAAATATATTTCCTAGAAAAAATGAGAGGGTATAAGACCTTTTATGGATATATGAAGAAGGAATGTGTCCCTTATTAGGTATTTTGTCTCTTCTGCAGCCCTCTAAGATGTCTGTAATTTACTTTCCTATTTTGTTTTCAGAAGTTCATAGATCTAGACCTTGTTTGCATCAAAAAGATTGCAATAGTCTTAGGGAAAGATACAGTAGGCCTTTATTCCTAGATAAAGTAGACTTAAAATTTGATTAATTACATCTCTTTTTACGTTAGATCTGCTTAAAAATTCTATTCAAACTATAATGTCATCATTAAGGCTCTTTCAGCATGGCAGAACTGACAATAGTTTGTTCCAGCATGTAATTAGGACATATAAAAAACCTTCACTATAAACAGAATTTTAATACCTATGATACCATCAGAGGAGAGATTTTATTTTATGGATTGCTTTTATCCTATTTTCAGCATCTATCGTGAGCTGGTGTTTTTGTTAATGTGCAATGAAACAATGACAAGATCAAGTCAATGAGCTTCTAAATTGTCTCATATCAGGAGGAGTTGTTGGCTTTTTCCCCTAGCAGCCTCACATGGTTCTTCAGTGCTAAGGCAATGCTGCAGCAGTTCTGACATGATATGCAAGATTTAATGGTTTCAACAATGTTCCACTCTTACTTAGCCAGTGTCCATAATTTGTTTTCCTTTACTGATTTATTTCTTTTTGCTAGATGTGAATGTAGTAATAGAGCTAACTTTTATTTTGAGTAGATAGGTATTAGAAGGGTATTCTTTATCTTTCTGCCTGTATAGATTTATCTAGCATTTATTTTCATTCATAATCCTGATTGCAAAAGGCATGCACTGAAATCCTTATATTGCTCAGTGTTTTTACTGGAGCACAGAGGTGTCAAATACTATCAGGTACTAAATTAGCAAGGACATTTTCACTGAAATTGATTTCTTGAGTCTTTGGAATCCTTGAAATCACTCAAAGTCCTTGTTGCTTTTCAGGTCCCCTATTAATCTTTATAGTGTTATATTGGCATTGTTGGCTAAAGCTTTCCTGCTCTGCTCTCTGGACAGATGTGAACAAACCACAAAAGGGCAGGGATCCACTTTCAATTCATAAGAATACACATCAACTCTCTAAACTAGAGAGAAAAATCATATTAAAAACAGTCATAATCACAAGGTGTAAATGAGACATAGGGTGCTGAATTACTCCTGGATAGAGATATGTCTGTGTTGATCCCTCTACTGACTTACCTTTGCTGGTCTCTGAGTGTTGTTTGAAATCTCATAAAGAAGTGGTTCAGAGCTAGGTGAGTGATTCTTATCAAAACTCAGCATCTACCAAAAATTAATAGTAGAAGTGTGTGTGTGGGGGGGGGGCGGGGGGGGGTGTGAAAGAAGAAAAGAAAAGAAAAAAAAACTTGTAACAGGGAGTAGGGAGTGTGGTAAAATGAGGGAAGGAGGTGGACTGCAATTGTAAAACCCCATTTGCAGGGAAACAAAGAGCAATCAATGTAATAGCAGTATAAAGCAGTCAAAAAAGGACAAAGGCTGCAGTCTGACATCTTTTATTCCTGAGCCCAGGTGGAGCTATAATTGGCAGTCCCAGCTTGAAGATGAATACAGTGTAAAAGAGCCCTCCCTTTGGAAGAGCAGACAAAGAACTGTCAGGTTTTCAGAAGAACAGTCAAAGAATGTCTCTAGTATTTTTAAGGGGGAGGAGAGGACTAAAAAAAATAAAAAAATTAAAAGTGGTCATAGGGGGATAAAATCTTAGCAGGTTTTGAAACTTGTGACTGGAATCTGTGAATTCCATGGCTGCTTTACTTGCCTGCTTACAGTCATTATAGAGCAGCAAGAGCAGTCACCTCAAGAGTTCCTGACATCCCTGCGAAGTGTTGCTGGCCATATCTGCTAATTTGGGTGCCAAATGCTGATCCCTCTGTTCACAGTTAACAGGGATGACAGAAAATCTGGGCACAATCAGTCATGATCACTGACATTTAGATTTAACTAAGCCAGAATGGCTGCTTTCCTGCTACACAATAAGGATAAAGCATTTTACCACTGAATATCCTCAGCCTGAGCTCTGAATTCCAGCTATAATGCCCCATCCACTAAAAGGAACACACAAACTGTGTTGAAACATAAAAATATTCAGTATAAGCAGAGAGGTAAAAATGATTTATGTCTTTTTCAATGTAATTCAATATCAATACCTTGTGTCTCTGTTTTCCTGGCTCAGCTTTCTAAAATTATTTTTTATTTTAAGTTCATGAAAAATCTCTGAGGTGCAGATCCCAAAGTACATAGATTTGGTGATAAGAGTGCTTTATTCCTTTTCTGAAAAACAGCAATGGAAAATATCTGAAGATGCATAAAAGACAACATCTAGGGAAGAAGTGTAGCACTTACAGCCTCTTCTAATAAACTAGTTTCTTAGGGAATAACTGCATTAAAATTAATCAGAAAGCTACACTTCAAATTAACCAGCAAAAATGCTCATTTTCTTTTCAGATACTATGTTTAAGTGTGCTTAACTATCATTTACTCAGTGGGGGACGGGGGTAAAAAAGGCATGTAATATGAATGCATTGGTTTACTCTTTTCTTCTGGCCAATAATAGATCAGGAACGAGGACTTAGTTTTCTGAGGTTGTCAGTTTGTAGTCATTGACTTTCTGTTTCAGTTTTTAATTTGAACTCTGGATGGAATATTTTTAACCTCCAGAAGATTCTATTAATTGTTGTCCTTCCAAATTTGTGATTTTAGAACACCTACTCAAAGCGTACCTTTGCTGTTTTGGGGGTATGTAGGTGTCTGTCTATGTGTGTGTACACATACATGTGAAGATACACAATACATCTTAAAACCCAATTTAGTGGCCTAATCATGTCTATTCCAGGAATCTCCTACCAGTAGTGGCTGTGAGCAGATGCTTAGAGTAGGTGTAGTCTGAATATGATCCTTGTGACTAATATTTTCTCAACACAAATTATTTTCAACCAAGAGAATTTACTGATCTGGATTTTGTGTCTGCACCTCTCAAAAGGCAGTGTCACAACGTTCAGGCTGGCTAATGGAAATAGCTCCTGACAAGTGCTGTCCCACAAACCACATCCAGGCATCATCTGACATGTGCCAGAACAATGTTAAGGAGTGTGATAATAATAAAAGAATGCAACAATCCTGGTACAGTATTGTACTGTACTTCTGATTGTGCCCTGGCCTTATTTTATGCAGTAGGATAGGTGTAGGCTAAATCATTCCTCATTTATTCTCTGTATATGTGGGCTCTTCCCAGATATCAGTCTACAAAAGAAACAACATCTGGAAACAGATGTCATCTCTGCCCAAGTGTCTCTACTGCAGCAGCAGATGGAGTGTCAGCAAGCCTTCATTCTACTTCCATTTCTGTTTTGGATCTGTCCATGTACATTTCTCCATGTGTAAAAAATAGGAGCTAGACATCAGTAACTAATCAAATACATAAAGTAGGTGTTGACCTTCTGATTGCTAAAACTAGAATGGGGAGAGAAAGGTAACTGTTGCAGCACATGAAGATGCTAGTGAGCAGCCCAGGCATTGCATGTGCAGGGACCACAGATCTTGTTCTCACCTCAGATGTGCACAGCCTGATTTGAAGGGTCAGCTCAATGAATTCAGTGAGACAAATCTGTTGTAAATTCCAGAGCATTTTACAGTAGGGTAGTTGAATTTTTCACTGACTCACTTTGCTACTGGGCCTTCTGTGACTGCTAGACCTGAATGTCAGACTGCACTTGCTTGCCTAGTGTCATTCATCAATTATAAAATGACATCTCTCCCTGGAATCAGTGTAACTAGGTGGATGAAATGTGTACCATAAACAACAATTACGTTGAAAATTAGGTAGAGTTTTCTAGTGAGTAAATATATGGACAGTGATTCAAGATTGTGACTCAGTCACTCATTTTAACTTCTAAAAGCTGTCTAAGCTACTTTTTGCAACCCATTTATCCAGATTTTTCTACAGTGACTTTCCTGTCCTTACAAGTATAAAACAGAATAATGATGCTGAAGTTTATCAATATGTATTAGCTCCTGACATGTAATGAACAGAGGTATGCAGTATAAACACCTACATGCACTCATAATTACATGCATTCTGATATACATGCAAAGCCTTGTGATTGCCATTAATCTTCCTCACTAATTTTTAACTCTTTGTATAATGCATATACATATGGTTTCTGAGCATATGTAAAAATATTATGATATTTTTATTCATGGAATTTATGTGCATGTGAGCATAGACTAGTAAGTTTCATACTGAAAGAGCTTAAAAAACAAACTACTACGGTGGGATGCCAAAGATGGGACAAATATAAAACCTAGGTAGGAAGTTGGGACATCCGTTTTCTGATAAATGTTATGCATTTTGTTTTTCACTTATTCAGCCCTGTGCCATTTATCACTTGTGTTTACCTGCTGTACTTGCTGCACAGACTGTGAGTACCTGAGGCAGGGACTGTTTTCTTTGTTATATGTCTGTACACTACGCAGCACAATCGATCCTTGATTACGTGCCTAGGCAGTGGCATGGTGTATATAAATAATAATAACTTTCCAGTGCATGGCCTTTTGTGACTGAATTAAAGACAGAGTGGGATGGTGAAATAGCTGTATTGTAAATTGAAGTCAATAAGGACAGCAGACAGGCCTTGTTGTCCCTGAATACATCATAAAAATAACATGCATGAAGAGTGAAACTCTATTTTGGTTCAAAAGAGCCATTAACTAGCAATGACCTGTATTCACTTTATTTCTTAGTGCAGTTTGGATGACCTTCCATACTTGTCAGCCAGGACGCAGCTGAATTTTCTCCCAATGCCTTAGGGAATGACAGGTCTTCATAATCTATTAATCCTGATCCAATCTATCAGTATAAACAAAGATTGTTAATTAATACAAGCAGTGGAAACAGTTTATGAAGTGGACATTTTTCCTCTTGGAAAATACTTGGAATAACATATTCATGGAAAGATATATTCATCATGGAAGAGTATAGTTGCAAAGCAATTGTGGTCTTGTCCTACTAATATTCATTTAAAAAAAAAAAAATCCCCCAAGTTTATGTCAAAAGGATATGGAACTACTTAGTAGTTGGGAGCTTGAAAAGAAGGTTAGTGAGCAGAAGTCTATGAGTATAGCTGGGTCCTGCAATCTTCCTTGATGGCCTGCTATTTCAGCATCAAGTAGCTGAAAGGAGGAAGAGTTAAGGCTGTCTGAAAATCAGAGTTCATCATCATCGAGTTTCTGCAGACACTGTTGGTAAGTGTGCAGTATCTGGACTGGACTGCCATAGGGAAGGATGTAGCCTCCTGGGTACACAGTAGTCAGCAGAACTGGGAGATTTAAAGAATGGCTTCAGTCCTTGAACAGCGCCTGAAAGTGGATTTTAAGGCCTAATGAGGTCCCTGTGGTCTGTGTGATGAAGCTGACTGCCCATGATAGTCCCCTCTAGAGCAAGCTGCTTCCTTGGAGAAAAAGTTATGGAGGTGCATTTTACTCATCTGTTCTATAGGTCACAGGAGTACCAGTAACTAGGATCAGCTTCCACCTAAAAGACGTTGTTGAAATAATTCTGTTAAGCATAAAATTAAGAAGGAAAACACTACAAGGCAGGAAAAACCTCTTAGGAATGACTGCAATCAAGAATATAATTATAAATTAAAATAAATTATGCAGCAAATCTTATTTCTCAAATTAATCTCTGCCAAGGTCTTAAAAAAAAATATCTCTAGTAAACTAGCTTTATTTCTGTCTTACCTTGATCTTGACTCATCCAGTCTGTTTTTATCCAAGTCTCCATTCCAGGAAAATATTAAGACAAAGACCTCCTGGAAGAAGAATTCAGAACTGTCCTCATGACAGTGGTGGTATCGTCACCTTTATCATGGCTTATCTAAGCTTATCCATTATTCTTGACTGTGTGTTGGAAATGTGGGGGTCCAAAGAGCCTTATGACCATTGTGGGAATAAAAAATTTCCTGATGTTATTCCTAGGAAAATCCTGGCTGCAAGAAGGTGGACAGCCCCTGAGTGATCCTATCCAAGTCTGACAGGGTCTGGCAGTGCAAAACTTAACTGGTTTGAAGTTCACTTTCACTGAGAGGCTCGTTCATATTTTCTGCCTGATCAAACATTTACTAGGTAGAGTTTTGATATGATGTACAAAAATTTGGGTCATCCCATTTTTTAAATCTGGGAAGTTATCATTAGAAACCAAAATTGTGAAAAAAACAATTAGGTTTGAGAAATCTTCTAGTGCATATCTCAATATTTTCCAATAGTACAAATGTTTACGTGTTGCGAGCAAAGATTGGGTCATTTTCCTTGTTTTTACATTTTAAAACTAGCTTTAAATTTTAAGGAAGAAATTTAAGAAGTCTCCCATAGCCATCTGGACCACCTTAAATAATATGTATGACTTGCCTGGTTTACCCTATGGCAGCTTTGAATTTGCTCAGCAGAGACTTAGCAGTATATGTGGTATATCACATGTAGCTGTCAGGGCAGAGAAAATAAAAGTAAGACAGCAGGGGAAGTGAAAAGGTTTGCAAAAAAAGCACTCCAGAATATATATATATGTATTTTGTGGATTACTTTCTTGCTTCTGTTTGAAGTTCTGCACACCTCACAGTTTATGAGTTCATAAAGATCATAAAGGCAGTTAGTGCCCAGAAGTACTGTTTTTCTTGTAGTGTAAGCTTACTTGCCACTTGAAAAGATCTTTGAGCTAATGCAAAATCTTCCTAGCTAAAGTGAGTGTTATGCTGTTTAAGCACAGTAAATTCAGTTGACATGTGTGTGTATGTATGACTGTAAGTATACATGTGTGTGTGTAGGTATTATACATTTAAATTGGATTTTCCTCTCGCCTTTTTTGAGTTTCTTTATTCACAGTATCTCAGACTTGGCTCAGTTCCTGATCCATTTTTTCATCTTAGGTAACATTTTGAAAAGTGCCATTGTATGTAGGGAAGTAAATGGCATTCAGACTCTGAAGGCAATTTAGGTGCTTTTGAAAATGGGGTCAAAGTTTCCTTGTCATTTGGATGCACAAAAATTTTTACTTTCTGTGGTTATAGCAATTTATTATTAGTATCACAGTAACATAGAGGAGGTCAGTCATGCGAACAGAACTCCATTGTGCTGGGTTTTGAATAAACATATTCTAAATAGACAGCCTCTGACTCAGAGGATTTAGGAATTACTTTTTTCCCTCTGTCTGCCTCTCTCTTTTCTTTTTTTATTAGTGGTTTTTAAGCAGAATGCAAGTAATGTTAAGATTTAAATGTACAATGTTTGAGAAGTTTGGAAGGAAACAAAACTGAATTCACTCATCCATGGTTTTTAGCAAGGAAAAAGAACAGTTGCAAAAATGCTAAAAATTCTGATGCTGAAAATTCCTCTTGATTGTGTAAAGTAATTTATTAGATTTTCATGTATTGTACATTAACACAGATGTCTATTGGTCCACAGGAGTGGGGCTGTGTTCATTTGTATCAGACCCACTTGGCCTCCGGAAGCACTTAAAGAATTCTGGCTGGATAACTGTGGTCAATGTTCTTTGTTTGTGAAGATATGTACGCTTGTCAGCAAGGTAAAATAACTTTTCCTTCTTATTCTCTTTACACAGCCTGTCTAAAAGCTAACACAATTCTTGTTGTTCTATTAATTCTGCAGTTTGTGACATCTCTTCAAATTCAAAACATTTATCTTTAAAAAATAAAATAGGGGGAGATGTTGCAATGCATGATTAAGCCTTTCTAAGTTTTATATGTAATTTATTTATTTTGTACTTGGTATGTCCCTTCCCGAATCCTCTCACCCATCCCCTGATCCCCTTGGTATCTCCCAGAGGGGAGCCCCTTGTCAATCACCCTGGAAACTTGAAGAGAGATCATCTCCCATTTGGCCAGGTGCTCAAGCACCTGCCCTCTTCGATTGTCCTGCTGAGTGTCCCACTCTAGAACCTCCCAACCCCTTCCCATCCATTGGCCCGAATTCTCCTGTGGCCTCAGGCTGTGTCCTGGGGTATATATGGGAGAAAGACAGGCCGAGTCTTGCCTTTTGCACATGGAGCTGCAACAATAAACACCTTTCAAACCCATGGCAGAAGCCTGCTCTTCATTCCAAATCCTCACCCACCCTTCCAGCTAGCAGATCTGAGGAACCCACACAAACTATTGCGGTTGGTCTGGGGTAAGCAGCCTGCCGGTAGCTGCCCCCCAGGAGGAAACCACTGCAAATCCTGGTACATTGTCACAAAATGTTTTTCATAAACTGCAAAAAAATGACTGGTATTTTCTTCTCTGATCTGCACTTTGATTCATGAAAAAGAAGCCACTGATGTCAGAAAATCTGAGATATTCTTCTGAAATTCTTCATCACAGAAACCACTGTGTGTGGAGGCTGGTATTTTCCCTGATTGTCTCCGCAAGTGGAGTTGGAGAATAGCTGGGATATTCATATGAACACAAAAACTCTGGCATTTTCTCTGGAGACGAAAATACTAGAATTTTTTCCCCCATATCCTTAAAACAGTAGAATACTGAGATGGTTGTGTAGAACCTAATTTTATTCTTTTAAACATATGAGATCTCAAGTTATTATCTAGCTTTAAAGTCTGTGGGAAATAATAAATTTTTTTTTTGTTGTTGTTGTTGTTGCATATGCGAGTTTTCCAAATTGGTTAAAATATTTGTAAAGGAATTACCAACATTAACTGAAGTAGCTGTTTGGGAAAGGAGGAGATGAATATATCCTAAGGCTTAGTGGTTTTTTTGTTTAGGTTTGGTGAGTTTTTTGTGGGAGAGGGAGCAAGTGGGATTTTTTTGTTGTTCTTTAACCTGGAGCTGCATGTGAAATAACTGGAACAAGCAGACAGATCAGGTCTGACCTAAAAAGTAGTGAAATATAAGTTTTAAAGAACATTTTGTGAGATTTGTAAATGCAAACAAGAAAATGAAAATACATTCAGAAATTGAGCCCATTTCCTTCTTAATTTTTAAATTTTCTTCCTTCTTTCATCTCCCATGCTGTTTTTTTCTCTCTAAATATTGATAATTGAAAAAATCCCTACACATGTATTATATTTAGATATTTTGCTGCTAATTGCTGAAACATAACCATTTACTAAGTAGTTTTCAAATGGTACCCATCATTTCAAGCTCTGCAGGTCTTTTTTTTTATGACTGAGACAAAAATGCTGCACAGAATTACCCATGCACAGAGAAACCTGCTAACCAACAGAAAGCAGTACCATCAATGATTAGTAAAAGTGTCCTGAAAATCAATGCACAGTAGGGATTTGAAATGTTAGTGATTTCATCAGTGTTTCAAAATTCATCTACCAATCTCAGCTACGTCTTAGCACCAAAGTAATTTCATTTGGCAGGAATCAGTTAAGTGTTCTACTTTTTTAAAATTACAAGAGCCTTTTTGCTGAAAAAGCCCTGTATCTGCAATCAAACCCTCCACAGACTTGGCCATAGTGCACACACTCAAACACAAAGGGAACAATTGCTGCATATGATCTCTCCCTGCTCCTTATAGAAGATATAGGTGGAGCACTAGGGAACCATCTACAGCTACCTAATCTGTAGGCCTGGTCTTGGCAATACTTACAGCAATTACTGTGCTCATTATGTCATATGTCTCCTTATTTCAGTGCTCTGGTTTCTTGTGCCCAATTGCAGCAAGATCCCCTTCCTGTAGCACAGGTAGTCTACCAAGCACTGGAAAAAAAGCAGCTGCTACAAGCCCACCTAAGTGAGTTACTGGTTCATGAGTGCTATTGCACTGGAATTTTCCAAAACCCTACTTATGTCATTTACCTCACCAGACTGATGCTTTAAACCAGGATGTTTTAAAAAAGACTTTTCATATGTGAAAGTCTCACATTTACTTTTATGCCCTACTCTGACATTTTAAATGGAATTTGTGAATCTGCTTCCATTGCTTCTTTTCTTCTGTATGCTGTTCATTCAGCATTCAGACTAGAAGTTGATAACTCCCACAAAAACAAAAGAGAGCTTTTTATTTTGGGAGATGGAGAGATGTTTGGTTTGCAAATGAAATAAGAAAAATAAATTTTCCTGTGTACTTGAAAGCATTCTTTTGTCAGAAAATCCATTTCTCCTCCCAATCTATTTCTCTTTGAAGAATTCTTTGCCTGACCTTTGCAGCCAGTTTCTGACCTCTTTTTGCCTCATTTTAATATATATGTGTACATGTATATTCAATGCTCAAAGATAGAATGCTGGTACTTCTATTCTCATCCTTGTGCTAGATGAATAGATGAAGAGATCACACGCTAAGGATTTTCTTCTCCCTACCATGACCACTGTGAATATGTATACACACACAGAGAACTCCGTCTAAGTCCCTCGTTTCTGAAATTGTTTAAACAAGAAATAAAACCATAACACCAATAGAAAAACGTAAAATACACAAAAATACCTATAGGTTGGAAAGTTGACATAAGTAGCTGGGAAATCTTTCATCTCCTGTTATTTCAGGTGTGTTTTATTGGTCAGACATGGTCAGCTAAGAACATTTCCAAATACAGATATGCAAGTAGTGTTCTGCCTTGGTTTTTTTCTATGATTTTTATATTCTTGCCACAAGCATCTGTTAACAGAACCAGTCATAAATATGAATGAATAATAAAAGGCTGAAAAGCTTTTTAAGAACGCATCTATTTTAGTAAAGAAAGTGAATGCTGCATCTTGGTTTTTGCTTAGTTAATCCTATTACTTCCTAAAATAATTCCTCATGACTGGCCAAAATTAAGTCTAATAGGAACAGCAAATGCCAGTTCAGTCTCACTTAATCTGATCCTAATCTGATGGTAGACATAGTGACTTACTTCAGCATGACCTTCATGTGTTTCTTTGTTCTTAATTGGCTAACTGTGTTTACTTGATCAAACAATATTATACAAAACCTGGAACACAAAAGTTAGCCTTATTGGTTTTAAGCTTTGTTATTACAGAGTTGGAGTTTTCACAGAGAAGCAACAAAGAAAGATCTGAACTGTGTTAGTCAAGTTTTTGCAAAACTGCAGAGAAAAGAGCTGGAGGGGCATCGATGATGAAACTGGCACTGATACTTGCTGAGAGCCAAGGAAGTTCAACATCTGTTTTTGAAGGCACTGTTTTAGTTCCTAGGTGTTCTTTCAGAGAGCTTTAATTTTTTTTTTTTTTAATGAAAGAGAAGGGGAAGAGAGAGAGATTTAACACTCTTTCAATGGGGTAAGATCCATGTAACTTAATGAAAAGCTACAAATTTTTAAACTTTCATTTTCATGTTATATTAATACAGTTTTCAAATCTGAATGAGTCAATTGGCTTAATGGGGTTAATTAATAAGGTTAATTAGCTTTATTTGAAATTGACCACACATATTATAAAAACAAAAACAAGGTAAGGAACTCCAATATGTAAAAAAAATTAGTGGAAGAGATGGAAAAGAAGACAGACCTATCTCGAATCTAGCATATAAGTTTGATTTTCTAAATTTTAAATATCATATATTATATAATCTTTTTATTTTTAAAATTTATTAGATTTTCTAATACTGGTATTCTAGTGACATTATGAGTAATTTTTTTTAATTTGAAAATTTTATCTGATTTTTCCATCAATTTCCATTTATAGACTTGTTAATTTTAACATTATTTCTCTTTCAATATTGATCTTTATATTCTTAAAAAAAATGAAATTGCAGTTGCTGTTACACTTCATTCTTTTCCCCCCAATATTGCTTAATGTTTAAGATAGTATAGCAAAGGATAAAGACAGGATCTTTAATTTTGGGTGGAACAATGTCTACTTCCTTCCCTTACATATTTATATTGGGAATTTAGCAGCTAAAAGTGATAAAAACTGTTAAAATGCATTTGAACATGTGAAGACTAATTTATTGTAAGAGCTCTTCATAAACAAGGAAGGCAATAAGTATTTTTGAGTGGGTTTAGAGATATTCATGCAGTTTCTATGGGTAATACAGATGAAATCAGGCCAGTATTTTTTTTTTACTAATTTCAGAGTTTGATCTCAGCAAATCTTGATGCCAATCTTGATTTATTATCAAAAATCCATTTGATTTTTTTCACAAGGCTTATTGCAGCTTAGTGATCACACTAGACCTAATTAGTCATCACTTCTTGCTTCTAAAATTTCTATGCACAAATGCTTATTTCCAGAAATGTGAAAGATTCTTTAATCAAGAAAAAAGCTGCAACAAACAAACAATCAAGCAGAAAAGCAACAACAACAACAACAACTCAGAAGATTTAGTTCTTGGCTGACTGGGTACCTGAAGGAAAAGTGTATTGAATTAGGTCCTTAATGAAACCTGAGTCTGCATTGCTTTTCTAAAGAAGTTTTAGGACAAAACTGTCCAAGAGAAATCATAACAAGCAACTAGATACTGCTGTGTGATCTTTGGTGTCAAACCTGTCACCTACTTAATCAACATTCTCCTCCAGGGTACTTCATTCTCTGTCAATATCCCAGTTTGCCTTGCCCATATCTTGTTCCCCCCTACTTCCAACAGTTAAATGTTAGCAGGGTGAGACATGGAAAAGAAACCATTTGAGGAGCAAGGAGTAGAGTGCTTCTCTTTAAAACTGAGGAAATTATTACTTATTACAGGAGGTACTTGATGACATGGTGCACAGTATTCTTTGTGTCACATTTGCTATGCTTCACAGGTGTTCTGGGTACTTAATTGGTTTCTGGATTACTTGAATTAATAATGCTCAGAGTGTTACTGGGTAGCTCCCACAGCCATGCAAACCTGCCTGGACATGAGAAGCTGTAGTAACTTCTAGTTTCAGTGGGAACTCTTATTAGTTTTCTAGTGAATTTTGAAATTAACATTCTCGGTGGTTCTAATTTGTAAGATAAAACAGTCTTTTTTTATGTTAAAGCAAATGGTAATCCAGACTTGAAAGACACCTGCAAACTGAGACAATAAAATAAGTGAAAGTACAATCTCTCTTATGTCACCATAATAAGTTGAAAAATGGCTGAGATATATGTGCCTGTACTTAGTTCTGGTTTGGTACTGTGGCAGTGTAGAAGGCCAATACTATCAAATCTAAAGGGTACTAAATGTCAGTCCATAAGTGTGACTTGCCTATAGGATGTACTTGCATCCGGCCTCCATCTCAAAGACATTTGGCCTTAACCTTAGCCTCTGAGTCAGAACTCTCCACGTCAGCAGGGGATTTAGGTATGTGATCCCCACCTTCCAAAGCCTCCAGAATTTGTACCTGTGGGCCAAAAGGTAAGGAGAATGTTGTGGGAAAATACTCCTGCTATTTTTTTTTAAATGTGGAGGTTTTATATTCTATCAGAGGTCTTCCATACAGCTCTCAGCTGGCAATGCTTCCTCCTGACTAAGAGGCTGTGTCAGGGCTGGATGGAACACTGGAGGAACAGTTAGGGGATCAGAGGTATAAAACTACCCTCTTTGTCCTCAGTGGGGTGAGCAGGGAGCCACCAGGCAGCTCTGCAAAAATCAAAAGTATGGGGAGCTCTTTGGAGAGCCGAAAGTAATGTTGGATTTTTTTTTTCTAAGTCAGATTTACTGGTAAACATGGCTCTAGGCTGACTAATAAATGGTTACCTATGGACTGGTTTTCAATCACACATACCCTAACCAAGAGTTCAATTACTCTGGAGCCCATAAAGAATTCTTTCTTTACAAGGAAAGTTCTTTTCCTTTTTCTACAGCATTCATCTGACTAACATAATGCATCAAAAGAATAAATAGTGATTCAGGTGAATTAAAGTTGTTGTTTTGCTAAAGTTTGTTCCTTCCTTATTTTTCTTGTTATGGTCATATTTCTCCCACTGAAAAATGTTGAAAATATATTTTACCTTAATCATATTTTTCTATAAATTTTATGAAGCGCTATTTCACTCACTTTTTAAAATTAGAAAATTACCATAGAAACTGTTTCACATTTAAAAAAAGACATTGGTATGGTAAGGAAAATGGAAAAAATAATGCCCACTATTCAACAGAAGAAAACACATTTATATCCCATCATTTACCTAACTAATTTTGCTTCCTATTAAAAATAAATGTTTTTGCTAGTAGTTCATCTTGGTAGTCTCACTTAGTTTACATTATAGTAATAGCAGCTTCTGACAGTTAACAGTAGATCTCAAACAACAGCACCCTGAAGTGGCCTCCAGAGATCCTCTGGTGCAAGCCCTCCAGCTCAGACAGGGCCAGCTAGACTCAACTTCCCAGTACTGTGTCCAGATACATGTTTAGTATGTAAACACCGTAGAGTCTTCCAATGGTGGAGACTCTACAATGTCCTTGGGCAATGCCTGAGTGCTTTGTCACCCTTACAATAAAAAAAACCCCACAACATTCTCGTAACATAAAGTGGTATTTTGAAAAAGACACCATTAAGGTAAAGATTAAACACTCCTCTGTGGATATCTTAGGATGTTTTGCATCTTCATCTCTTGTTCAGTTCAACAGAAGCTGATGGACTTGGTATATACTCAAAACCTTAGAAATGCTTTTCTTTACATACCAGAACTAAACCCTTTGTGGTTTTTACCCTTGTTTGTGTCCACTTCAAGCACTCAATACCACAGGTACTCCAATTTGTGCACTCAGGGCATGTAGCTACCTTATTCAGATTATGCAAAATTGAAAGCCAGAATGCATCTAATTTAAAAATATAGCTTTTTGAATCAAAGTAAGTGTTTAACATATTAAAAGTTCATCAGTTCTGTGATCTTTTCTGCACTGGTGGCACAACAATTATTTTTTGAGAAACAGCATGAGATGTCATAAACACAGGGTTATGACTTCCCTCAGCTGAAGGAAAAGCTGATTTGTGAGGGAGAAAGCTATTCAAACACCAGCATCTTTAACAATAGCAAGAGGAATAAAGAATGCTGCTATCTAAGGAAATTGTTTTTATATGAATGTGTTTAGGTTGTGGGGTTTTTTTAATGCACTCAGTGTGAAAGACTTCTTCATAGGAAATGGAAGGAATTTCTTTGGTTTTTTTTTTTTTTTTAATTTTTAAGGAATTCATTCATGCTTTTCCATTTTTCCTATTCAAGGAAATTGAAGACAAAAAGGGAAGGTAATTGATTTTATATAGCCCACATTAGTCATCATGTGTTTGGAATAATGTAATATTGACATCATTCACTAATCCTGAGCAAAATAATATTCTTTGAATCTAAAAACTAAAGCCCAAATTGCAGGATTTCTAGTCAGAGCTGTGAGTTATGTTTGTGAGTTTTGGTTCCTTTGAACAAGGACTAAAGCAAGGCAATTTATAGTAATTATTTTATTTGGTTTATTTTATTCAGATTTTATATGTGGAATTTTTTCACAGGATGAGATTTCTGCCTGTTAATTGGAATGCTCAAGTCTGTGTGAAAAAAAAAAAATTGCATCAAGATGTTTTAGCCTTTTATTCCAAAACTGTTACCTTCAGCTACTTATTATTTATTTTTGTCAGCAAGGACATGAAGACACCGAGGTTCATTAGGCAGAGAACACTCTGCAGGCAGAAGAATAGAAGGGAATTTTAGCTGCTCCATTGACTGATAAGGTGGATACTCTCATGCCTGCCTGCACACCTCAGGATTGTGCTTACACTGCTGCATGGTGGACTCTGCCAGTGCTAAAGGAGGGGAGAGGAACCACACAGCTGAATAACTGCAGTCTTCAATGGAAATAAGCATTTCCACTTTATTATTTTCATCTATTTTTTTTTCCTATCTGTCTTTTCACTCAGTTTCCAGAAAATTGTCTGATTTCTTGGACACATTTTTGGCAAGATAGGATTTGAGGAGAGATTTACTCAAAGGTTGGAAAGAGAGAAGAATTTAGCTGGTAGACAAAGGCTAATGTGGCTGAAGTAAAAAGAATCCTTACATTTATGTTGACAGAGAAGCAAAAAGGGCTAGCATAGACATGGAGCTCAGAAGGTAGTGCATTTGCTTTTGAAGAGAACAGTGTTCATAAGCAAGGAAAACCTAGAGTTAAAAGCTGAATGTGCCATACATGACAATATATCATAAGTAATAATATAAATTTATAATCTTTATTACAAATGAAAATATAAATATACCATAAAACATTCTTTGATATATATTTTTAATAGAAACATATTTTTATATTTCTCATAAAACTCCAGAACGGAGCTTATTTATATTCAGTGGTCAAAATGGAAAGCTACAAGTCCCCCCACCTCATTGAAAACTATTCATCAATGTCCAAAAAGTGTCAGTATCTGTGATTATGGTTTTGAGAAGTGCTGGGATGGCATCATATATCAGTTCATTTTGATCAATGGTTATATTGCCTTCAGTTATAAACTACAGCAGTTCTTCTTCCAGCTGCAGGAAGGAACTTACCACAAAGCAGCTGCTATTATAAGATTTTCATCTGAAATTTTTGCTGCTCTTATTTTAGCACACAGCCTTTGGATAACATTTGGATAATCAATCTTTTGGCTGCTTATCTAAACCACACCCAATGTGTTGTGATTTGCCCTTCATCATTGATATAAATTTGTTTTATTAGTCACATCAGTTAGAGTACTTTTAATTATCATCATTATTCAGTAATAACCTCATGTCTGACAAGAGAAGGGATACCAATGGATATTGAACCTCTTATCCAAGAATAGGAAGGTTATTGAGTGAGATCTATTTTAGGAAGAGGAAAAGAGCAGATGAAAGGCAATATTCAAAGCCCTTCCTAATAGATTTATAGCTTAGCAATAGATTAATAGCTACAAAGATAAACACATGTGTGGATACCGAATTCTGATACTACTTTCCTGGTTTTGGATACCATTTAAATGTGCATCTTCATCAAAATTTTGCAAAGAATGCAGGCTTTTTTAAAGTCACACCTCCAGTGCTTCTGAAGTTTCACTTGATGTGCTTGATTAAAAAAAGAAAAACATTTACTGAGGACAAGCTTTCTCCATGGGAGTGCCATGAAAGGATCGACAAAACCAATTTCATTCTAATTTGAGAATGCAGTGGTAATACCTCTCTGCTGATCCTGATCTGTCTCACCTTGTACCCTACTGTGTTAGAGATAGGGAGAGTATCTGTTTGAGCACATGTCTAATGGGCTTCAATGGTGTAGGACTGACACCTATTCTGGTAATGGAGCTTTATAAAAGGCTCTGTGGTCTTTGAACCTGGCACTTTTCCAAAGCAGAGGGGCATTGTTGTGGCTCACTTGTTATTTCTGTGCACTAAATAAAAATTAAATCAGACTCCAAAGTAGCTGCTTCCCAGGTCACCATTGAAAATCGTAGAGGCCTACTGGGAGGGAAGGGGAGCAGCAATGGGGGAAATTGCAGGCCAAAGGGTTTATTCCAAATATACTGCAGAGTTCCCACGGGAAGCAGAAGAGACCAGCTGAACTACCACAGGGCATAACAGAACAGTCTGTAGGAAGGAAAGTGTTCAAGTCATTAATGCTAGAGGTGACCAGATTAGTGTACATAGGTTTGTATGTGATGAATTTCCCTTCTGTTTGTGAATTGTTAGGAAATGGGTTGTCAGAAGTTGGTATTTTTTTGCTGCACATGACACACAAATTTGTGCAGATAAAAATGAGTGAAGGCCAGTCTAAGTATGTGCATTGAAAAGGGTATACATTTTTGCCACTTTCTTTTACTTTGGAGAGGTTTTGAATGGCAAAAATGGCAAACTGTTCCCAACATGGCACACTGCAGCAATGCTTTTCATCTGCTAAGCAGTGAAGTTCCAGTCCTAGCACTGGATGCAGTGGAATGAACCATGCCCTGAAGCTGATCTTGCAGTACACAAGCCTTCACCATCCCACCATGGAAAACAAGAGAAGCATAGCACCTCATCTGAATCCATGCCTCCTTCTCCCACTTTTACAGATGCCTCCCTGGGCATCAGGAATTTTTCTTTTTTAATACTTTCTAATGGCAAAGCTGGACTGAACCAGACGCTTTACCGTGTTTTTACATAGCAAAGCCAAACAAAGCTTAAGGAGAGAGTCCAGGAAGCAGAATGCTATCAACAGCCCTGTACATTTGGCTAGTCAGAACTAAATGCTAAATCCTCCATTGCTTCAGATCATAGGGATCATGGGTCATCACGACTGCCTTAACCACTCAGCAAATAACCTTTCCTCCATAATACACTTTTTCTCTTTTTTATATTAACTGATAAGTTTGTGTGGACAGTTACTGCATTCAGGGAACCTATTAATTGAAAATGACAACTTGAGGGAAAAAAAAATGGGTACATTTCCTTCCAAATGGGAAAAATATTGGTTTTAGTTTTGAAAAGCTAACCATTTAAAATAACTGAAGTGATGATTTTAAAAAAAGAAAATACCCACCATTTCTTTAATGTTAAAAAGTTGAATAGTTGAGTTACATATTTTATTTAGGTAAAAAAAAAAAAATTCCCTTCTCTAAAACAAGGAAAAAAAAAAACCCTCAGAAAACTCCAGTACTGCTGTAATATCAGCCTCTGTCTAGTGTTAAAAGAACTTACAGTCTGAATGTCCCCTCATATGACAAAAGATGGAATTTTTTACCTGCTAGCTTTAAGCTGACCCTTTAGTACAGATGGAGCTTAATGTTAGAATACCACGTCAATGTTCTTCCTTTTGTCCTATCTGCATTAATTGAGGAGCCCTTTTGAAGAAAGGAGTGTGGTGCCAATTACCACAAAAAATGTGTGAAATTCTGATTCATACCTGTGATTCAGGGGACCATACTTATGTTCGGTTTCTTTGAGAGCAAAAATCAAGGGGAGATTGACGTTTTGTTCCCCCTCTCTTCTAGATGGAAGTAAATTAGTACATTATCCACCTCTCAACTGACTCATAGAAATCTTATTTCAGATCATAATGTTGTGCTCTTTGTGACATAGACAGGGTTATTTTTTACAGGGCTCTGTGAAAAAAAAATCATGAACAAACCTTTAACTCCACTAGGCTTGTCTGCTGTTTCATATTAGCAGTACTGACCTTTCTAAACAGAGTCAGTAATTTGCATGAAAATTAGGGCTCTGGACATGATCCCCATTCCAGAAGTAGTGCATGAAATACTGCTGTACCACTGACTTGTGAGCCTACAAGCCATTTTCTAAGGCACTGCAGAAAACACCATTACAGAAAGAGACTGGAAGTGGAGAATGGAGCAGTAAATAATGTTAGAAGACTGGTAGAGGAAGAGAATATTAATTTTCTAGCTCACAATTTTTATTTTTTTGAGTTATATTATTAATCTTACTTTGTTTTAAAGCAAACTTTAGCTTTTCCCATTAGTTCTTGATTTTAGTGACCACAGATGCCTGGTGTTTAACTGCGGATTCAAATTGCAGTGAAGGAATGCAGTCACCTTTGCCTTTCCCCACTCCAATTTGTTTCAAATGTAGCAGTTAGAAGCAGACAAATCATTGAAGAAACACAAAAGCACAAAGAAAATGCTGGGCAGGAATTAAGGTCAATGATTATCTTCTGCTTCTACAGTCATTTTCACCTTTTCAAAATGAGCCCAAGTGGTGCTAAATCACTATCAAGGCCAAGCAGTACCCATTCATATCCACTTCACACTCACACAAGTCTCTCCACGAGGTGGAAGGTACTCGAGGATCAGGGCCCTAATCTCTTTATCCTAGTCAATTCATAACTTATCTTGCACAAATTGCCACGCTGCTGCCCACTCCTGCTGAGCCCACAGAGGGCTAAGCCATGCTGTGAACGGAACATATGGCCCTTCTGACAGCACTTAGGCTCTAATCAAGTCTCAGCATGACAGAAGGATATCTCTTAGATCCATTATATATAGACTTCAGCTCAACCCTTCCTATTTTTTGCTCTGTCTTTTATAAATTAAGAAGGATTTTAAGTTCGATAAGCAACTCCTGCGCATTGTGGTCTGAGACACACTACACCTTTCCGTTCACAGCAGTGCTCTGCAAGCATGGCAGAGAAAGTTGCCAAGCCTCAGCTTTCTGCAGACACTGTATTAGTCAAAGGGACAGACATTGGCAGCCCTTCTGAACTCTGAGGAGTCCCCAGTTTACCAGGCAAGGCAGCCTTTTTGTGGTCATTTGGTGGTCACAAAACTGCATACAAGATAAGGTCTCAAAGTTGAAAAAGCCAAGTGAAAATACCTGGTTCACAAGCACAGAGTCATAGAATCATATAATGGTTTGGTTGGAAGGGACCTGAAGGACCATTTATCTCTAACCCCCCTGCGGTGGGAGGCTACACCTTTCCACAGTTTTGTGGCTTTGCCTGGCCAGAACTGAATGTTAAATTCTCAATTGTCAGGGAGGCCATATTTTTCCTGGCTGTTGGGAAAGGAGATGCTCAGAATTCAGCTTTCTACACAGTTAAACAGATCTGATGAGTGACTAATACTGAAGGTTCCCAAAAGCTTGTAGGGGCTTTTAGGGACAACAACCCATGAGGAAGCTTTTTCTACACTGACTCACCTCCTGACAGCTGGACATTAAAATTACCTGTGCTCTCCCTTCACAGAGGTTCTAGTTGGGGCTCATGGGCAGTTTTGGTGGTGTTTCATTTGGACAACATCTGGAGCAGATTGAAAAGGAAGTAATAGATTTCTCCTCAGACTAGTCAAATATGATGAATGTGCCCAGGACTTTTGAAGGTACTATACTTCCAAGACATCTTGGTGTTCAGTCCAGATTTCCTCTGGTTTCCTCCATAGGATGGTGCAGCTTTGTGCCGCCTTTTGCCTTGGGCTGTGGCCAAAACCACAATGTAGCAGATAAACAGTTTTCTTTCTCCTTCTTCTATGCAAGCCTGCACTGGCAATAAAAGACCTCTTAAGTGCTCCTGAGGGTTTCAAAAGATGAAAGAAATTATGTCCTATCCAAACATAACAACAGTAATGGTAGCACACAAGCAGATAAAGCTGTCAATTTAGTACAATTAACTATCTGCTCTGCAATACTTTCATTTGGTGATTATTTTTACAAGGCAATCCAAAGGGAAAAGGAAAATATTTATAATACAACAAGAGGATTGGAAAGGAATAAAAATTATGGGGAAGAAATAAAGCAATGGTGGGCTTAAAGCAAGCAATGGACTTAAGGGGTTAAAATCAAACAAAGACATGCAGAGGGACAGCCCACACTGATGCTATATGTCAGGTAAAACTAACCACAGTCATACCTGCATGATGCTCTCTGACTACTGGTTGAAGTTAGAACAAATGAGGCAGTGATAAGCTCTTTTAGAAAAATATCTAAGGGTCTCAGAAACATATTTGTAGTGAGGTGGTCAGAGAGAATTTGTCTTTCTGCAAGTACTTGTGTCTACATTATTAAGAACCATTCGATGTACTAATCCTAACTAAGGCTTCAAAGTAGATGTTTCAAACGACTTTGAGCAGAACTGAGTGCTTGGTGTCACAAAAGTTAGATTTGTCATGGTGAGTTTGCCCAGGGGTGCCTGCTCAAATCTGGACTTGAACAATTAAAAGGTGCTGCAAGAAGTCAAGGAATAATCCCAAGAGGCTCAGAAAGATCACAAGAAACTTTTTCAGAGCTTCTGTGGCCACAGGCCATAATATGAAATGAGAGTGATTCTTGCTCATTGGTGACTGACAGAACTGATGCAGATTTTGACCACATCAAATAGGAATAGTGAAATATATTGCCAGTGCTCCCAGGCTCAGGCCAGTTCCCCTCCTTGTCCTCTGACTATGACCTTATGGAAAAGGTGAATGTGCAGGACAGGGGAGAAGACAAAATTCCCGTATAAGCTATTTGTCCCAGCTTCCTGGATGACTCTAATGAAGATTGTTCTAACACTCCAGGGGAAAGAGCAAGTGGATGAAACCACACTTATCCAGCAAAACGGGAACAGAGACATTAATCTGGTTTTTTTTGTGAGGTGATCACAAATGACAGATCTGACCTTTCATGAACTGCAGTTATGGGCAGGTCTGCAGAGCCTAAAATTGGATTGGACAGCATGTCTGCTCAAGCTAATAACGCTGCTGGTACTTGTCAGTGGCCATGTCACTCCTGCTCTTGTAAACTGTGAGCATGAACTTTGGTCTCAGGAAACTTAGTGACCCTCAGAGAGACAAATTCATAAATCCTTACCAATATAAGATGACCGCTGGTGAATTTTGATCTGTTGAGATCTTTTGAGGCAGTCCTGTCTGGTTGAGAATGTGATGTGAAGTCCTTGATAGAGTTAGGTAGCTGAGGAGCAACCTTATTGAAGAGGGACCTGATCTTTGTAGAAAGACCAGTACCTGGTAAAAGTGCTTAAAACTGTACTCCCATATTGTACATGAAACTGAGGTTATTTCTACCAAAAGGGAAAAAACCCGACAAATATTAAAGGAAAGGTATTGGGGGGAGAAAGAAAAACAAGTAAGTTAATATGAGAAAATACCTGGAAAGAAATAATTTATGGAACTTTGAAATTATTTACTGGTCAGCAGTAAGTTTCCATTTTTCAGTTAGTCCCACTTTTTATTACAAGGCAGTACTTTTCCCTACAATGCTCCAATATGCAGTCCAAAGTGTTATCTCCATATAGACTAGACTCTTTTTCCAGTGATGCAGTCTTTGAAACTGCCTTCTTCAGCTTCGTGTGGGTTATACCTGGTGGGTTCCAAACTGCCAGACTGGATTTGAAGGAGCTCTTAGAGATTCAGTAACGTGCAGATGAACTGGCAGAGGTCTTAACAGTGGAGCTTGTATGCATTTATTTACTGACAGAACAGCATCAGGAGTCAGCAACTGCTTCTAAGAAACCTGTTCAGTCATCAGAGAAAACAATGAAGGGAAAGTTGTTCAGAGGCTAGATTCCTACATATACTTTTTAGAACTACCTAGAATGGTAAATCTAGTCATTGATCCCTACTTAAGATGTGTGTCTCGAGCTATCTCCAATTATTCTATGGCAGATGCAACTCTCATAAGTTTTTGCTTATTTATAGGTTAAGTTTTTCATCCATCAGCAGGATAACTCTCTTTACACAGTACCTCTTAATGTAAAAAACAAATAAAATTATTGCACATCAGACCTGAAACATAGCAGGTGTAGTTGTCTCCATACCATTGCCAAGTCTACTTTATAGAACAGAATCATAGAATCATTTAGGTTGGAAAACACCTTCAAGATAATTGAGTCCAACCTTTAAGCCAGCACTGCCAAGTCCACCATTAAACCATGTCACTGACACATCTACCTGTCTCATAAATCCCTTCAGGGATGGTGACTCAAACACTTCCTGGGCAGCCTGTTCCAATGCTTCCAACTCTTCCTCCGAAGATTCAATCTAAACCTCTCATAGCCCAGCTGTAGGACATTTCCTTTTGTCCTATCATTTGTTGCTGGCAAAGAGTATGCTCATTCAATCCACAAACACTTTTCTCTAGGAAGATTCTGTGGGAAATGATGCCAGAGGTTTTACTGAACTCTAGATAAGCAACACCCATTGCCTTTCCCTTATCCACTGAGGAGGTCCTACTGTCATACAAAGGGGTTTGTCAAGCAGGACCTGCATCCCATGAGGCCATTTTGTCTGGGCCTGATCCCCTTGTTGTCCTGTACATGCCAGGCCATGGCATTCAAGATGATCTGCTCCATGACCTCCACAGGCACTGAGGTCAGACTGAGCGGCGTGTAGATCCCCAGATTCTCTTTCCAGTCCTTCTTATTGCTCAAGTTATCTTGGACTTCTCTTGTTATCTAGGACTGCTATAAGTGATGGGAAGTGGCTTGGTGAGCACTTTGTCAGCTCTCTGATTCAACGATACAGGACTACCCCACCACTTCTCCTTTGCCTCTCCCTTCCCAGGTGTCTGCAGCCATCCATTGCTGCACTCAGCTGTGCAAGTCATCTCACCCATCGCAGTTTCTGTGAAGGTAACAATGCCATAGTTTAATTGCTGCACACTGACTTCTAGCTCCTCCTGTTTGTGGCTTCATGCACTGGTGTAGATTACATGATGATTTACACTTTTTGTTACCATGAGAAAAGAAATAAAAAACAAACTCAAGATATTTATATACCCCAGTTAAAAATGTTGCTTGGCTTAACTTTCTCAACATTGCTGCTAGTATTGTGAATATCTCTTCCCCAGGTTGGCATCACTACAGCAGCAGAACCATTATGAGATGCAGTTTTGCCAATGTAAATTTGTTTTTGCTGGCTTTGCTTATCATATTTGAAAGCTTTTCTTTAAAAAACAAACAAGCAAGCAAAAAGTAGCTATTGGTGGATGCCATATTTTTGCTAGAGCTAGAAGAATGTAGATGAGCTTTTGAAAGAAATCTTGCAAAAAAAGCATACGAATGTGTTTTCACTCTGGAACAGAAAGCAATACTCCCATCGATTCTAATTCTGCAAAAGTATAATGCTTCAGGAGAAGAGGGCATGCATTCAATAAAATTCCTCTCCTTGTGTGACTGAGAAAATTTAAGCTTAAGCAAGATTCCAATAATAAAGTATTTTGAATTTATATGGAATTTTTTATACTACATAATTTAAAATATCTGTTTTCATTAAGCAGTCAGTCCTAATAAATGCTCCCCTGAAAGAGAAGTATCTTAATTTCCTTGCTCCCTCCTGACTCCTGCTTCCTGTTGATTCATTTACACCATGCTGATTTTCCCTGCATCCATACATTTGTTTGGAAAGATTTTCATTTTTTTCCTCCCTCTTAACCATCTCACCCAAAAATAAATCTGTATCATTTACAAAGAGACCTATGTGCTGTACAGCTCAAAACAAACATGGCAAGGAGTCAATCTGCTTGCAACAGGTAAAAATATTCTAATTTCTCTGGCTGTCCTCTGCATCTCCATTAAATGATTAAAGACCGCATTTTAGTCCTAAATTTCTAAAATAATATCTTATTTATGTTTTCCCACTAGAGATAAAAGTTCCACCTATTTGTCATTAGAAATTTGTCAGCCAGCCAATTTGTGATGGCTGCAGAGAGCTGAGATCAGCAAAATTAAACCCTTTTTATTTGTGTGTTTTTAATAAATTTCTACACGAAGAGAAGTAGCATATTGCATTAAGTAGGAGTTTTATCGTTGTAATTTTTTTTTTCTCATTATCAATTCAGTGGTTAACTTTCTGAATTGAAATTCATCTTCCTAAAGTTTATCTGCCCCAAGCAAAATAAATGTCCCAGGTATTGTTACTTTTTTTTGGCAGAGACTTAGTGTACCCTTTATGGACTGATGTGCTAATTTTCATTAGTTTGGATGAAAGAAGATAATTTGGCACGTGACCTCTAGTTCAAAGCCAAGTTATTTTAAGTTTAAAAGAAGACAAAACTTGTGCTTCATTTTTATATAAGTCCAGTCATTTAGAAGCATTATGGTTCTAAATGGGGTGAATGCAGAATATATACCCCTGAGATATTTGGGAAGGAAAGTCTGTATTCTGGGTAATTGGCCTACTACTGTTAAAACTCATATTTGAATCGGCACTGGGTAAGAAATACTATACTTCCTTATGAGTATTTTCAAGATGGGGATAAATTGCAGAGAACAAATTATGATGAAAAATCATTTTTAAAGAATTGTCCACAAAACAAAAATTCTGACTTGTGAAGTCATGGGGGGTAGCTTGAGTCAATGATATAATTTAGTTCGTTCAATTTCAACCTGTTTCAATTTAATTTCCCAGAAATATTTCACTGTTTCTACCCTAAGTTATATTTTGAACTGAAAAAATACTTTGAGTTGAAATGGAATTAGTTTAGGAAAAAGAAAACAACATGTCATATTTTAACATATATTTTATGTTAGAAATGCTGCTTGATTGGAATGAGTACTATTCTATAGTTTTTCAGATGAAAAAAACAACAAACAACAATTCCAAATTCCTTGTATTATCATTCCTTATACTATGAGGGACCCAAAGGCAGTTGTTAAGAACAAGGGTCTGTCTGCCTAATTTTTAAATGTTGCAATAGATACTTTTAAGTTAAGTTCAGGTATGAGGAAGTCTTTTCCTTCTGAGATGATCCTTGCTGTGCCATCTGCAACTGAAGTTAAAAAATGAAGCAAGTAGAGATAGAGTTCCTTCACTTCTTGGGCACATTACCCCTTCTGCATCATCTAAACGTTGTCATTCTGTGCTGTCTGACAGCACCATCTGGTTCAGAATATAATATCTCAGATCTGGCCATTTCTAGAGCTAGATGTGCTGCCACCATATATAACATGAGTCGCTTGTGCCTTTGTACTATATCTTCTGAAATTATAATGCTGATGCGGCATCTTCAGATGATCCAAAACCCCAGACTGTTTAAACAGAAGCCATGAATAATTCACATCAGAAAGAGAGAAAAGCAAACAAACAAAAGTCAATGGGCATCTCCTGGTTAGCTGGGAAAGAAGAGGATGCACAGTATGCTCTGCTGTCATTGTCAGACTGTACAGAATAACCTTTGCCACGTGAGGAGAACTCTCTGGAGCTCTGCTAGCCGTGGCAGATCATTTAGTGGATCACTGGCTCCATATCATCCCTTCCTAATATGTCAACCAGAGATGAGCTATAGCACACAAAGCTCTCTCTCTACAGGTACAGTCTTCTGGGAATCATAAACACTAGATATAAGGCCACTAGTTTTGTGTAGAATTGCACGGTGTGTTTTGGAATCGGGTAATCTTATCTAGCTTCTTAATTAGGAAAAAAATATTAATACTCATAATAGTGATCCTTCCATTAACAGGCAGGAAAACTTTACTCTGGAAGATGAATGGAGAAATTCAGTGGAACTCTCAAACAGCCTTGCACCACTTTCTGACAAAAAGTGTCCATAAATCTGATTTTATGTGGCGGTAGCAATAAGCTTCTGACTGCTTTGTCTCATTAGAGTTGTGGGAAGAAATTGGAATATGTCTCTAGCCTGGCAAACTAGGCCCTCTACCTGTAAATTATTAAACCTTATGTGTGTCAGGTGTGCTCAGAAAGGAATGAGCCAGGGAGCAGAGAAAAATAGAGGTTGCATTGTTAGGTGCAGAAGCCAGAAAAGAGATCAGAGGAATACAATCGTATATTGTTTTGCTTTAGCTTTATCTGCTTATTAGAAAGCATGGAATAACAAAACCACCTTTTAGAGGTCACAGTAACACAGCGAAAAACTGCCTTGAGTGCACAGGCAGCTGAATGAAACATAGAATGTGTGCTGACTCTAATGGACATAGGTTTTTGAGAAATACTCATATATAGGGAGTCAGGCTCAGTCCCAAGATATCAATTTTTCATTGTACTGGAAATAGAAAAAAGATGCACAACAGAAACAGCAAATATAAGGATTTGGAACACATGATCTGGATTTATGTGCATAAATACTGGTTCTGCTGGTACAGTGGATGCACAGCATCAATAAGTTTTTCCACAGTATTGCTGAATCCTAATGGCTACACCTAGAACAAATCTCTTCACAAGTATCATGCACCAGCATGAGTTCCAGGATCTGTAACCCACACCTGATGTTTTGGAGGTGCTTAATTGAAGCTGGCACCTCCACGCATCATGGAACATCATGAACATCATGGAACATTGTGAACAACTCTTCCATGGGCTTTATCTGAAATTATTTTAGGCAACCAAAATCTGACTCCAGACTACACCTTGCACTGCATTTTTTTCAGGTTGACTGAGCCCATGCTTTAGTACACAGTGAGTGAGGAGAAAAACAATAATGAAAGAGTTAAGCAAAAATAGAAGCAATTAAATGCAAAAGATCTGAATAACTGCAGTGTCTGAGAAAAATGAAACTAATGTAGGCATCTGATATAAAACTGAATTGCAAGCACTGGACAGTGAAGGGGCTGGGTTGTGACTGTGTCATATTAGAAGTCTGAAAGAGTATGTGCCCTTACATTGTTATCTTAAAGGTACTCCAGAACAAGGGCAGTCATCTATGAAGATATGAGTCTCTATAGCATAATATCAGAGATTTATCCATTAAGTGCCATTGGGAGTGGTACTGTTACCCCTAGGAAAGGTGTCATTACTGCCCATAGATAAAAGAGTAAAAATCTCAATTTATCTTCTTCATGGTACTATTCAGCAATCAGTTTCTTTTCTACTTCAAAATCTGGATTAAATGAAGCACAGCTGGAGGACAGAATGAAGGGTCTGGCTGTTCTGAGGCTTTTGAGTAGAGGCATGGAAGAGGAAGCTTGGGACTCACACTGCTCCAGAGGATGCAGCTAGATGGCCTAGTTTCTGGCAGAAAATGGAGAGCGTTTGTACTACATTTACATCCCCACAATGTGCCAGCTCAAGTTTAAAGCTCTGTGGTCTGACCAAGAATTTGTTTGGTACAGTTTCACATGCTTGTTGTTCACTAAAACAATAAAAACACAACAAACTCCTGTCATTATAAAATTTTCATTGATGCAACAAATACAGAAATATTCCTTTAATATACCAGCATGCAGTGATTTGTAATGATATGTGAGCACAGAAAGGATGACTGACCAGTGGCAGAGTGAACTCTACCACTGTAATTAATTCCAGACATGAAATCCTTACAGCTCTCCTGTATCCTCAAATCAAACCCCCATGCTTTCCACATTGCTCTAGACACAAAGAATAACATGATCATTTTGGAAGTTCAGTCTCGCCTGCAGGCAAGAACTTGTCCCATCTTAGCAGAAACAAAAGTAACACAGCAGGACCTTCACTATCAGGGACAGCAACAGGAATTGTACTCATGGAACAACATCTCTCTTATGTGTGAGCTTAAATGTGGATATTTCATTTCTATGAATGACATTCTCAACTGTGTGTATACCAACCTAGATGTATAATGAGCATAATCATTCCTCACAAATTATGAGACATATAGTTCCAGAGAAAATATTCCCAATTTGGAATGTTTTACGTTTAGTCACTATGAATAACAGGGAAGAAAAAGAGAAAACTGCATTGATTTTTCCCAAATCAACGTTTTGATTACTTAAATAACACTTCTAACATGTATAACATGTAAAGGAATTCCTCGTGTGATACTGGACATTGCTGCTTAGGCAAGGATCTGGGACACTTCGTCTGCACTACCCTTCCCTATGCTCCCCATCCCGCTCCAGCTATTACTTGTAAAGATAAATACTCCAGTCCAAACAAAAATACTGTAATTGGTCAGAATGTGAAAGAACATAAAATCCTGTAAAATATATCAACACAATTATTACATTTCTTAAAACATTTATTTCCTTAATGACAGAACTGTATCTATCAGCAACAAAATCCCCCCCCCACCACCCCCTTGCCCATTTGTCAATAAACCACATTTTATGCTGGTGGCATCTGGCTACCAGTGACTGGATGCTTTATAAATATAGAGATACATGAATTAACTAGATTAAATAGATAGATGTAGGATGTTTGGGCTGAAAAGTCATGAACCCTTACTTAAGGGATTTGTCCTATAAATTCTTCTGTACCAGATTACTTTGTAATAATGGTTTATAGCTATCCAGGCTCTAAATCAAAGAACTATTGGCTTGCATGAAGGATGAGGCATGAATCACATTGTGTTATAAAGAAACACATAATACCCAGTTGTTCATTTTTAAATTTGCTATACGTGGAAAAAAACCTTCACTCTTTGACTTCAACTCTGCAATGAATTGCAAAATGGCAGAAAGAACTATAAAGATATTTAGTCTTTGGCATTAAATAGGCTTTAAGGTCTTCTTGATGAACCATTAGTGCCCGCAGGCTACATGCTTCCTCAGTGGGATTCTGGTGCACTGATTTGCTGTATTACACTCAAATACAGTAACCCTTATGTAGCTTAAATGCAGCAGCCACACAGCAGGCAGGGGCATGAGCTGATCTGAGCCCAGTTGTATAGAAAAAAGAGAATATCAGAGGAGTCAGCTCAGAGATCACAGTATTATGTATATAGCAAAAGCCCATATGCTGCTTGAAGCAACTACTTTCATGAATTTAAAACTGATAGTGTTCTAAACACAAAGAGTAGGTGAAAAACCCAGTTGTGGAGCAGTAACAACAAAGCCCAGGCATGAGATCTTTGCATGGAAGGCTATGCACTTGTGGCACTTAAGGACTTTTGTTTAGAGGAAGACTTGACAATGCTGAGTTAATGCTTGGACCCAATGGTCAGTCTTGGAGGTCCTTTCCAACCTGCGTGGTGCTGTGATTCTCTGGTTCTCTGAACGCTTGTTTAATGCTATGGAGTATTTGGTGTTCATTCCTCCTTCATTCTTTCTGTGACAAGCATAGATTTTGCAGGTTTTGGGCTTCTGCATTCTATGTTTGGGAATAGGGTGTTGTGAATCTTTGGTGATTCACAGTCTGCTGCTCTACACTTGTGTGAAGGTGAAGACAGGGTTGCCTGTGGGAACAGGGGTGGCCCATGTCACCATCAGGTCATGTCGCTATCATTGTGCTGCTGTGCTCAGTCTCTAAACCTAGTCCAACTGCCAGATTGTCCTGTACCCACCCCTCTTTTGCTGTCACGTAGGCAAGATTTGCCCTTGACTTTTGCTCATAACCTAACCAACTCAGGTGTTTTGATATCAATTGTGTTTTGTACTTACCCAGACAGAAACAAAGCTCAAGGAAGTGTCTCATTTGTGGAACCTAAAGTTTCCCTTGACCCAGTGCTTTTGCAGACCTCAGGTAAGGATACCCTTTTAAATAATTCTCTGTAATATAGGCATAACTAGCTGGAACTCTAAGACATAATGTGTGAATGAAGCACACTATAGTTTATTATATAGGGTCTACAAGGTTTGCTTCATAAAATTACTATATTTTTAAATCAATATTTACAATGAAATGGATCTCTCTCCTTGAAACAGACTTTCTTAATTCTTTCCTCTATTATTCTCAGATTAAAGATATGGTGACTATTTAATGAATGGTTAATTGCTTACATCAAATTGCTAAGCATTTTTTGCTTCTCTCCTTATCATATAGCTAACCTTCATATATGGGGTCCTAATTTTTAGAATTAGCTTTTAATTTGTGAATTTGTGTTATTTGCATCGGTATATTTTGGACATGCAATCCTTTATTCAGTAAAGCCTCTTAAAAAATATTGCAAACTGTTGCTAATTAACCACCATAATAGTCTTAAGCCCACAAAATTAGCAATATGCAATTAATAGGATGAGCTGTCACTCATTCTTGAAAGCTTAATATGTAGCAAAGGAGCCAAATAAAAGGATATGATGGTGTTAAATTGTTGACACTATGCTGGTAACCTAGGTGATAGAGTTAGGCACAAAACCTGCACTTGACAAGGATACTGGGGATGACTGCCATTTGCTGTGTAGACCCACATCTTGTCCAAAAGACAGTAAACTGGCTTCTATTCACTTTTACTCACATGCTAACTTGGAGTGATATTATGTGAATGTTGTAATCGTGCTGATAAATGTAGTTTCCACATGCTTTGAGAACACCCACTTACTCTTTCACTTGTGACCTTAGCTGGCCATGATAAATGGACTGCGAGTCATCTTCAAAAGTCAGTGAGATTAAATAATCTAACTGAAAAATGCTGTTAAAATTTGAGATGGCTGACATAATTGCCATATTTTCAGGGGTATAAATTTCACCCAATCACTTAGACTGGTGGGATTTTTTTTTACTTTTATTCTCCACCTCGCTTCCTTTTAATATATGCACTATCAGTCTGTACGATCAAAACACTTTTGCTCTGAAAGATTAGTCAAAGCATACAGTAGAGTAACATATTAGTTATACATAGGTTAGAAAGGTGTTCCTCCTTGAGGAAAACATTTTCATCAGTTCTTTTGTATTTCTCTTATATTTCTCATTGACTTTAAAACCATGAAAAATGTGTCGCATAATACATTATATATATTTTCTCTGTTCGGTTATCAAGATCTTGATACACTACTTACTGGTATTTTTTTAATTCATTTTAAATATGGCATTAAATTTCACAAATTATATTTCAAAAGGAACATAAATTCCACAGAAAGGACAGATTTACAGAATTTTAAAGCAAATTTCAAAAGCTCAGCTGTCATCATACCATCCGTTGCAATGAGTATAAATAACTTCTTTTTAATATATGAAGCATTGGGAGGAGAAAAGAAAAAGATATCTGCATAGCAGGAAAACTCCACGTGCTCCTAGAGTTATTTGGGACATTTTCCAGCTGACAATATGGAAATACTGTCACTCAGGCCAGAAAGCTTGTTGCTATGGGGACACAATAACAGAATCATTTGACAACTTGGCAGTTGTTAGAGTTGGCAGAGAGAACTCTGGGAGAGGGGCTGTTGGAGGATTTCAGGTGGGTGTTCACGGGGATGGATGGATGGCTAGGAGGAAAAAAGACTGAGAAATTCTTTCAATCTTTCAATCTCTCCTTTATGTTGGAGTAGTTTTTTTGTCTGCTTTGCTTTTCCTGATTTTTTTTGTTTGTTTGTTTGTGTTTTTGTTTTCTACAGTGTTCCTACTTAGAAACTTAACGTCTTTGGAAAAGGAAGGAGAGAAGACCCATATTCAGACATCAGCTAGCTATGTATTCACCCTAGGATGAATATATATTGAAGTGCAAAAAAATTATGCAAGAGCTGGCAAAGAGATAAGGCTGCATAAAAAGCCAATATGATTTTGGCTTTTCCTCTGAGAAGCCATATCATAAACCAAGAAGATTATAGTTCCTCTGTAGTTCGGACGTGATGGTAGTTAGAAAATTATAGTAGCTGCAGTACATAAAGAGTCAGAGATTAACTAGGAAGAATTTAAAAACAGGTAGCAGTAATTATCAAACACTGGAGGCTAGTTTATAAAGATGAAAGAACTAACACTGTTTAAGTTGGCTGAATGTCAGATAAGATGCATGTCACTAGTTCACTAATATTTCAAGAGTCTGAACATCAAAGCAGTCAAGGAAATATTTAGTTGAATAATAGTATTCTTGGAAGAAATTGGGGTAGAACTGAGGAAAATAAAAAACATACTAGATATAAGGTAAGGAATCCTACTGCTGAGTCTATTACATTAAAGAATGATCGCAGTTTCTGAGGAACAATATTATACACTTGGAAAGTCCCAATTGACATTGGCCAATGCATGGAAAAATGTACATTAGGAAGAAGTTTTAATATTGTATTGCAGCTGAGAAATATATGAATCCTTCTATTTCTTTTACTGTTAGGAAGTGAGAAAAATCTGGCGACTATTTTGAGGTGGTTCTCTAAATTATTTTCTAAATGAAATTAAAGGCAACAAGGATTGAAAAGTCATTCTGTGGCAGTGCATGAGAAATTGTTAATGTGTCATATTTGAGTGATGCACTTACTTCCAAAAATCCTCAGGGTTCCAATGCTGCAAGAGAATCTAGGGAGAGAAACAATGTCCTAACTCAGTCATAGATAAGCAGCAGTGAAGTTTCCTGAACTGCATTGTGGTCTAAATATATTGAAGATTTTGTAATTATATAATTTAGGGTATTTGAGAAACTTTTCTGTCCTGCAACAGTTTTTCAGGGGAATATTGTCTCCACTGTCTCCACTAGAAGAAAGAAAGTGATGAATGTTTTCTATGTTTTTATGGCACAATATAAATATCAGATGTGTTCATAGATTTTAATCCTTTCCTACAGGCAAACTGCCTCTGTTTCTCTTCTGTTCTCTTATGATCATGCCACCCAGACTGTTCCCTTTCCCTGTGCAAGTCAAAATCAATTAAAAATATCCCCACAGGACTCAATTTTCAGAGAACCTACATATCCACACCTCTAATGGAAGTCAATGATAGCTGCAGGCATGTGGCATCTCTGAAACTCAGGCTCTATAGAGCTAAGCAAAGAAAAACATATGGATTTTTTAGGTAATATACCATGGGAGAAATCTCTAAATAGGCCCTGAAATAATGAAGCTACATGTTTTATACTACAGTCCAACTCGCAATCACTAGGCCATCTCACCACAGGGGAAAAAGAGGATATTGAGAGTTATTGAACATTGCCAATTTTTGCTGTGGATCAGCTTGAAGTTATTTAGCACAGATGTTTCTGTAATTGTGACACACTGGGAAAATCCACATGCTCAATAGCTCTCAAACTTGCACTTCCATCTGTGCAGTATGATGGTCTACAGTTACTGCACACAGCTGCAATGTAAAGCACACAGAGTTCTGTCTGGCTTAAGATCTGCTGAAAGATTTTTCTTAGCACCATCTGCACTTTTTATCTACCTGTCTCCCTATGGTTCTGTGTTTAGATGCAATACAGTTATAAGACAGTAAAATATAAGCCTAGTGAAAATAATAATGTGTAAAGAACTGTACAAAATTTAAGTGCAGTTAGAAACCTCTCATGACATGGAATGATGATAGGAATTTAACAGTTAACTGTGAAATCCATCAGTATTTCTATTTATATTCTTAAGTCAGTTTTGGATTACATTAGTAACAACTGAAAAATAGCATTCCTATACTAGAAAAAAAGCATGATTTAACCCACAGTGGTGAAAATGATGCTTCTGGAAACTGCTTTCTCATCCTAATACCTTCTTAGACTTTGATCACACTCCAAAAAGTACAGGGAAAAAAACTCCACCTCTGCTGATTTAACAAACATTTTGGAATCTAAACAGTGTGTACCAATCTAGAAAATTAGATAGGAAGACTTCCACTACCTTTGAAATTTAAATAGGCTTGAGTGTTAATTATTCATAACTTATTTGTTCAGTTCAGGCTCAGGATACAAAGAAAAAAGAAGGTAATCTTTCAAAATTTAGGCATATATAGCTCAGTGTGGAGAGACAGAAGCTGTTGGTATTATCCAGGGAGGCAGAAAAGCTTTGGTGTCATAATATTTTTTCCCTGTGTTGCTGCAGCTGTGGGTCCATTCTGTATCCCTATCTAAGGAGAAAGTTGTCTTTGACTTTATAGCCCTAATAGGAGGATGGACTTGTCATTTAACTTTTTCTCTGCAGTGAGCTGCTGCTTTTGCTCTGCAGCTCTAGCAATATCCCGATCCAAGTCACTTCTACATCTGGTTGTTGCACTGGAAAGTGCAGCAATTCCAACAAGAGGACACTGTAAAATGTTTCCCATCATGCAGTCATGCTAAATAATGCAAGACAACTTCTGCATTCTCACATTTAACAGGAACACTTCAGACGTTGAGAGGTTAAAGAAAAACATCTCACTTCTAAACCGGACTGTAATCTCATATGATTGTCTGGAATGCTCATGGAATTCAGTCCTGTAGAAACCTGGAATATTAATGACAGAGTTTTGACTTTTGCTAGAGATATCTTGGGACCTGGAACTGTCAGAACCTCTTTTTTATGTCTTCTTTTTTCCCTTCCTGACTTCTGCTCTGGGAGCTCAACTTTGTCACGTTCTGAAAGAAACAGCTAACTGTACATCAGTGTTGCAGAACCAGCATGTTTCTGGGATATGTTTTATCCATCCCTTCCATCAAATCATTTTTTGTTTATTTAGATTTATAGATTGTAGAGTCATGGATAGATACACAGTGTATAGTCAGCCAGCAGGACTGCACATTTGTTACTGTATTTATGTAACATTTTCTTTCTTTCAAAAATAGAAAAGGGCTGTAGCACCTAATATTAAGACACTACTTCCCTGCCTGCAAGAGCAAATTTCTGCCTAGAGAGCATCAGGACAATCCAATACATAGACATCTTGAGGAATCCCCTGTGGCAGGAAGGACTAAATTTTGGATGCTAATTCTAAAACCTCCACAGAATCTATGATGATGAAGAATGCTATGCCCTCCATTTTCATATCCTTTCTCTTATGTTATTTTCAAGGTTGAATTCATTATGCCACACTTTTCTTCTTTTTTTTCTTTTCATTTTCATTTTTTTAAATTTTTTCCTTCTTTCTTTGCCTCTTTGGAATGACTTTGGGGAGCCTTTAACAATACATGTCTAAATGTAAGGGCTGCACTGCATTGTGAACTGTTTCTGTGCTGACTCATCTGCCACAGCTAATCAAGACTTTTTGGTCTACATACTGCAGCATTTTAAACCTTTTAGCAGTAAAGCAGTGCTTTTTGCTCAAAAGCTTTTAAATTATAGCACATGGTGGGTGGCTGATAAGATTTTTTTTTCCAAAGTGAAACCTCTTTTCTTGTTATTGCTACCTGGTGTCATGTTCTATTTATCAAGTCACAAAGTTTTTGATGTCCATTAACTTTTTATTTCTGAGCTGGGGAATTGTTTTCCTATTTAGGCAGCCCCACACCTTTTCAATTTGGTCTCAATGGCACCTGTTAGTGACACACAAGCCTAGGTTATTCTTTCCTTGTCCCACCAACACAGTAGAAAGAGGACCATTGGCCCACAGTCTGAATGCTTCAGGAATGAAGTTGGGGACAGGAAAAATTGCATGGAATTTTCTGGGTACAACATTTTCAGTTCATTGTAGCTCCTTGGGTGAGGAGACAAAAGACCACAACTTCCAAGATTTTCTAGTTTTATGCTGTCCATTGTTGTTCTGAGTAGTCCTCTTTTGTCTGGAAGTCCTAGCAAGTGCTGTCCAGCCCAGTACTTCCACTGGGGACTCACATGACTTGTACTCAATGATCTTCCTCACCACTTTGGCAACTGGGGAAAAAGCACAGTTTGCAAAAGAAAATATGTGAAGCTTGATGAATGGTGCAATCTCTGTATGTTGTTTCTATAGAACACCTGAAATGTTATGTCATTTTGTGTTCTCAGCAGTTTTCCTTTTAGGCAGCTCCTTCCTCCAGGATGAAAAAGGATGAATATCGTTTCCTTTGGGATTCACAGAAACTGTATTCACTGTGGAAGTAAAAATTAACTGTATTTAGGACCTATATTTTATAATCTGCTCATTTTGCAGTGATTTTTACCACCATATTTCCCAGTATTTAATCCTGAAACTTCCTCACCAATTCACTTTTTCCATTTGGGCAGTATAATCAAGAGCGGATTTAAGGATTTCCTAGAGATATCTGTGTTAAGAAGTACAGCACATGATCACTCAAGACTTTTTTCAGAGGGTTTAATATTTACCTCTGATTTTGTGCTTACAAAAAAACCCCAAAGTGGTTATTTTACAGACACAGAGATTTAAGTTCCTATACTAATATATCTCTTTGACTAGTATAATTGAATAGAAACTATACCTTGAATTGCTTTTAGTTTGATTGCCAAATGATCCAGAAATTTTTGCAATCATGGGGAAGTGATGGATGTCCCATCCATTATGTGTTCAAGGCCCAGATGGATGGAGCTCTGAGCAACTTGGTCTAGTGAAAGGTGTCGCTGCCTATGGCTGGGAGGTGGGAGACAATGATCTTTAAGGTCCTTTCCAAACCAAATCATTCTATGATTAATTCTATGGAATCTGGTGTGGGAGTAAGTTATAGATGGCATGGTACAAGTAGACTTTATTATCCAGTGAATTACACAGATCCTTTGCTGCTGCTTAATGATGATGTATTTTTCTGACTCAGCTATGCTCTTTTCTCTCCAAGCTCATATAATAAAAGTTTGAGAAATTTAAAGATAAATTAAGGACTTTTGGAGCTATTATGTATTTCTGGCTGGTGTCTTTGCTCCACAGAACTATAGTCTTATTTACTTCAGCACCCAGGAATCATGAAGTCCCAGGACAAGAAAAGAACTTCAAGAAAACATCTCATCCCTTTTGTTTGTTTAACTCTTGTTTAAAGCAAATGCTGTTCTTTGGTCTTCTCTACTCTGAATTAAACTACTCATTTCCTTTAGTCTTTGCCCATAGGCTGTATTTTTAAACCTCTGATCTTTCTTTTTCTTCGTCTTCTTCTTTTTTTTTTTTTTTTTTTTTTTTTTTTCTAGACTGTCTGCATTGATCTATGAGTTTATTGAAGTGTACTGCCCAGGACTAGACACAATATTCTATCTAAGGCTATAGCATTGAATAAAACATTGAACAAAGCAGAGGGATTACTTCACATTTCCTTCCAGTCATAGTCTTTCTTATACATCCTGCTGTCGAGGCATTTGCCTTTTCACAACAGCATGACACTGTTGACTCATGTTCACTTTGTGACCCCTTACAATCCTTCATTTATTTTTTTATAGAACTGTCTATAGATTGTTATGTCTCATCCTGTATTTATGTAGTTAATCAATCATGACTAAGTATGGGATCTTGTTTTTACCACTACTAAATCTTGTAGTATTTTCTGTCCTTATCTCTGATTTTTTAAGATCATTGTGAATTTTGTCCTTGTCCTCTAACATTTTTTTTTGGTCCCCCCCAGGAAATGGTATCTGTTAACTTAATAAGCCTGCTCTCTGTTCCTTTTAGATCATTAATGAAAATATTGAATTTTATTAAACCAAGAGGAGACAGGCTATTAGAATGTGTCCTGTTAGGTATGTATTTCTCATGAAAAACAAATTGAAGACATAATTGCATTGACCTAATATAGACATATAATGGTTGACTGAGTACTGACAATATAGTTTTATTGTATCAGTAAAAATTTTATTGTAATTTGAGTTCAAAACATGGATAATAAATATTCTTCCAAAAAGATACATGCATTTGTAGTGATTTGTATAGTTCTTTTTGTCTATATATCAGACAGAAACTCTGTTTTAGGGTTGCCACAGATTTCATCCATGACCTCTGAAAGCATGCCATTAAAACTGATGTTAAAATCGATACAATTTTGTGAAACATTTTGGTATCTATAAACTGCTATTAAAAAAACAAAATAAAAGGTAAATTTTGAAAGATTCCAAGCAGCTCTAATATCTGTAATTGAACTTCTGATTAGAAAAACTTTAAACTAGGTTACAGAAAGTGAAATGTTATCCAACAAAATAAGATGAAATGGAAAAGAGGAAAAATGGATTAATTTCAAGGAAATCTTTCTGACAATAACATCAATGGCTCTGAGCTCTCATGGGAAGATATGGAAAATTCTTTGTGTTTCTGCCCACGGCAAGGAGGTTGGACTAGAACTTCAGGGCCCAGACTTTTTTAGACTTAAGCGGTCAAGTATCCAACAGGGACCAGCTGTGCCATGACAGGCAAATGAGCCCATCTGAGGTCACACAGGGAATTAGTGCAGACACTTCACAAGTCTACAGCTGCTAGAACCAAGGACCACATGACCTCCATTAGGCACTGAAAAGAAGGGAATCAATTCTCTTGAGCTCAATATAGTTCAGTGCCTGAAATTGTCCACAAGGCTTAGTACACAATGGATTTCTTAAAAAAATTTTGCTGATTTCCCATTGTTAGGAATTTAAAGTGATGACACTTTAAAGTAACATAATTCCTCTTTGAGGAGAAAGAAAGAGTAATGAATACCATACCAGTGACTGTAGCTTGAAGAATCTACTTTGAATATGTGTAATAATAGAAACAAATAAGATTTTTTCATAAATGTCTGTTACAGGTTGTTGTCAATTTTTCACTTTATTTACCTCTTGAAGCCAACAATCCTACTCTTTATGTGTTGTTTTATATTGGTAGGAATAAAGAACAAGAGAGAGAACAAACCACATGTGACAGATGGTGAAGGCACACTTAGTGTGCTATTGGGAAAAGTATTGCAGAAATGAGGACTATTCAGGACCATCCAGTGGAAAGTAGTACATTACACATAGGAGGACAAAGCTTTTGTGATTTGAGGAAGTGTGAATTTAGCCTAGCTCCAGATTAACCATGGTCCCAGAGTCACAGATGTGCGTTAGTACTGTGCTGATTTCTAGAGGAAGGTCTTGCAGAGTTAGGGATCTGCAGCTAGAGGCTGGAAAGAAGGTGGTGAACTATGAGAAATAGATGCCACTGACCTATTTTGCAGCCTGCTCCCTCCCTAGCTGCAGATATTCTGGCACTCAGATATATTCATCAGTTTTGGCACAGTTCCTCCTGAAACCTTAGGATTCACCTTTAAGGAGGGAGACTGAGATTTCTGCCAGCTAGAGGCAGCTATTTTGGGTGAGGTTGAGGCTGCTGGCAGTCATAGATATGATTTTCTTTGGTGGATGGCACTATTCCTGTGCTACTTGTTTTTCATATAATTTTTGTGCTTGAGTAGTCTGTGTCTGCATATTTTCTGTAATTGTGTAAGGAAAACTCAGCTCTGACTTTAATTTTTGTAATTAAACTTGATTTGGATGAAGAAGAAAATGAGAATATAGATAGAAAACCTACAGAAAGTTTTCATTGGGAGCAGTTAGTATATGGGGTCTTTTATTTGTGTTTGATTTTCCTTAAATGCACATTAAGCAATCCATTGCCTGGAGTAATTTAATGACAAATTCATTTGATTTTATTTAATGTACATCTTTTCAAAGTTATAAGGGAAATTCACACAAATCGAATCAGAATTTGTCCTCCTTCCTGAACTCTGCCTGGTTTCATGTCAGGAAAAAGTCTGTATTTTCCTAAGTATTTACATACAGTATGACAGAGTAGGTCTGATCTCAAGCTGGACCCTAGACACTACTGTAACAAAAATAATAAAAAGATTTTGCCGACAGAGAGCCTATGTATATATTTATATATTGGGATTTGTCTCCCATTTTCATTCTTTCCTTTAGAAGTTTAGTGCATTCTTTACTAGTCACTCAAGTACTAAATATTTAGCATCAATTCATATGAAAGTTGCTTTGATCTTTGTGTAAATAAACAGGCTCTGTTTCTCCCATAGGACGCTTTCTTGAAAATGATTTCTTTCATCAAGTAGTTTGTTGCATCTCTGTGAACATCAATACTGCTTCCTTCAGAACTTCAAACAAATATTTCCTGCACGTTTACAGGAAACACATTAAACACTATAAATGGCAATCTGCCTTGCACCTAATTCAATAGTTAAAGTGAGGTGTGAGCAACTGAGTGACACAGTGCTCTTCCGCCATCATGGAAGATAAGTGTCATATATGGGAATGTCTTCTATAGCAATGTGAACAATGCATTTACAGAAGTAAGAATCTTTTCTTTATGCAACCTGAATGTTTAAACATTGATGATGCAAACCTTGCCATTATAGTTTGCCTTTGGTTACTGATAATCATCCTGGAAAGTCTCAAAGAACAAGAACAAAAACTAAGATGGCAATTCAAGTGCAGATCTCTTATAGATGGGAAAGTAAGCAAAAAAGAAATATAGCCAACTGGAAAGAGAGGGAGAGTAGAATCCCATCATGATGTAAGTTTACCTCTGTAAAATTTTCAGCAGTGTATTTGTTCCGTCTCCAAAATAGGTAGTAATCTTTGAGACCTCATCTTTATTTACTTCATTATCTGCATTAACACGTGGCCAGAATCTGGTCTTCAGAATCTCAAATGTGATATAACGGGCAGGAAGCCATGGATGACTATCCCTAGAAAACATAGTTTCTAAATGTGAGTGTTTTCTGCAGAAGAACCAATTTGTTGAGTTTCTGAGAAAAAACAAGTGGTTTTAATGAGTGATTGTTTTTCCAAACAGTCTTCCTGTAACTACTTTGTATGATCGTCCTCTTCACCCTGCTATCAACTCTTCAAATTTTGACTTATCTGGAGGATATTTTGAAAGTTTTCTGTAGACCTCCTCTTTTCTTAGAGAACAAATCAGCCATCTGTGAACCTAATTTTCATAGCTTTACTGGCTTTCAGTGCTCTTCTTTGCACTTAGAATGCTCTGAAATTATTTTAATTGAATCAAAGTAATAAATTATAATGTCTGGAAGATGCTGCAATGTAATTGTTTCTCTTTGTAATATTTACATTCTAACTCAGTCATCCTCTTCAGCGTCCTGCTTTGGAACTCCATTTTGGACATGTAATTCATTCACTTCACAATCAGTCAAGGCTCTGCTATATAATTCTAATTTTGTTAATTGATATGAATATTGAACAGCTAAGGTTTATTATCTTGCAGTGAAGGCACTCTTTATTCTTCCTTTCTTAAGGCTCAGTTAATATTCTGAATAAATACACAGCTTCCAAATAGGTACACAATTGGCCTTCAGTTAATCTTCTACCAAAGAGATTAGGCAAATTCAAGCCTGTTTGATCCTGCAGATCATTTGAACCTACAAACAATTTTGGCGCTTTCCAGCCTCTTTTCACAAGAAGTAGCTTTTCATTTGTCACTGTCCAAAAGGGAAAGTTCTTTAATTCCTGAATGAGCTGACACACGCAGAGAATATGCATGATTTTACAACATTTACATACTTAAACAACACAACTTATAAACTTGCACTCTTTCTGTTTCTATGTAGGCTATGTAGATAATGCTTATATGTCATGATTACTATTCTCAGTTTGATTTCAGTGTTCAGGTACTTTATATTACTTGAACAATGAATGACTAATGGATCCCTACAGCCTTGACAAATAGACTAAATCCTTAAAAGACTGGAAAGCCATGAAGGCACGACCAATATTGGCTCCTAGTCTTCAGCCCAGGAGTAAGACTTACATAACACTGAACACATTTTGAAAAGTGTTGTACCAGAGGCCTAAATGTGCTATTCCCAGACAGAATACTAAAAGAGAGGAGAGGCTGACATTTTTTGGATGGCCTATCTTTAAAGCAGACATATGCATTCATCATTATTTGAATCATAAGCAAGCTGAGATAGGAGTGAGGTGTAGGCAGGGCTGCTGAAGGAGTACAGTGGGGTATCACAGCTGAGCAATAAATGAAACGTTGCACTCTGCAAATGCACTGTTGAAAATCTGAAGAATTGCTAGCCCATGTGTAAAAGATTTAATTGCCTCAAATGCTGTTAAGACCAAAGAAAGGACCTTTTCCACTGTAGCAAACAGTGCAAAGAAGCAACTGCTGATCTGCTCCCTCTACCCTCTGCCTGAATATGCCTCCTGGATTCCGAGAATTTGGATGTGAGTTAAGCCTCCTGACTTGAGATGAGATAAAGGTGGTACTATCGACCAATTATCTTAGGTTTAAGGACAATTAAATAAGACTGGAGGAGAAGAATGTACACACAAGGAAAGGTAACTCAGCAGCTGTGCTGAAAATTAGCCATCTGGGTCTGGCAGGGGGCTAGTGACTTGGCCACTGACTCAAGATGTGAGGCCCAGCTCAAAAGAGGAGGGAGACTGAGCATGGGACTGATTAGCACTGCAAGCGAGGGAGTCATTTAAACAACAGGATAAGAGAAGTGTTAGCCAATGAGCATTGATTCGTTTGTTTGCTAAAATCTATACATGGTGAGAAATTTTGAGTGACCTTGGAATCCCTGCCACTGAGAAGATCAGAGGAAGAAGACCAACAGGATTCCATCTGGATCCAAGGGTGGTGGAATCTTTTGTCTTAATCTGTCTCTCTGACAGTATTTCTTTCCCTGCTCTCTTTTTTTTCTATTTCTTTCTATCTCTCTCTACCTCACATTAATTATTAAATAAAATCCATACTATTGACTGCAGCATATAGTCTTGTTTGCACCTTAATTTGGGCAAAGGTATCTCTCCAATAATTGTAAAGTCAGATTTTAACGGTGTGTTATAAAGACCCCTTCCCTAGAGCAATTAGAATTTACAAACATTGTCTCACTGAAACACTTGGAAACATAGACCATGATGTCTCTCAACAGTCTTGTAATTCATAAATTCTTGAGTTTTATCAGGAGCAGGACATAGGTCTGGAAAAGATCTTGGACTGATCCAGGAAAATAATCCCAGTCTTCCTACAACAGTGTGTTTTAGGGCCTTGTTATCACCCTGTAGTCTATCTCAGGAGTTTTGGTGATAGCAAAAATAAACACGACCTCACTTTCTAAAGTTGTGGGAACTGTAATAATGAGAGCATATATCTATTAACTTGTCAGGTCATAATCTCTCATTTTAGAAACAATCCTGTTAGGAAGTTGGCATACTGACACATTTGACATTAGATTGAATGTTTGGAGTTATTTCATTTTTCCTCTGATGAGTACTTTTTAAAAGCTGTGATTGCTATTTGCTCATGTTGAAGTCTGTGACTAAAAATGGTATTAACATGTAATCAAAGGCATTGTCATGGTTTGGATTATTGTTATGGTTTGGTAGTTAAATTCCAGGGAGAATTTTGCAAGTACTATCACTGTACTGTACAATCTCATTCATCAAAAGAACATTGTTTATGCACTTACTAAATATAAATATGATATGACTGTAAAGTTTCATGAATTTTTGCCTCATATTTTTTAATTTCCACTGTTTTCTTTCTTCTTCTACAGTATTATCCCAGCTGCTTCTGCTGACCTCTGAATATGAAAACAATTTCAGGCAGGTCAGTAAAATGCAGTGAAGATTTACTTTTCAGAAAGACAGAGGGATTGGGTTTATTGATTGGAAACCGCTAAATGAAAGGCTAGTCTGTTTAATTTTTCAAACTCTTTGCAAAAATTGTTTTTTACACAGTAAAACTCCAGTTAATCAGGTTTCTGAGGCCACTTAACCCACAGCAATTGCACTGATGGGCCAATGCAATCTGTGAGATAACTCTATTAAGAGCAGTTGGATTACACTGTTTTTGGATTCAATTGTGGTGGTTTAATCTATAGCAGGGGAAATAATTCTTTAGTATACTTCTGAAAAGATGCAACTTTCTGAACACACTGGATTCAGGGAGTCCAAAACGGCAACAGTTTCAAAAATACATTGTGGGAGAGGGAAAGAGCTCCTGTTTTTCAGCCTCCTACGTCCCTGCTGGTCCCTCCCTGTCCTAGTGACATCTCAGTGCCCTCCTTCCTCCTTCTCCCCTGCTACAGTCAGCACTGAGAAGTAAATGGGTCAAGCCAGTGGGTCACTGACAGAGCAGAATGCACCTCACCACGTGTTGCCTTGAGCCATACAGGATTACATGGTTAAGTCTCTCAAAGCCTGTTTTGCAGGCCCTAATAAAAATCTGTTCTTGATAATACAGTAGAAAGAGTGACCCAAAATGTGCATATTTTAAAGATGAAGATGATTTTCAGCTAATAGATGTAAAAAAAAATTAGAAAAATTTCTAATGGCAGCTCATATAAAAGGGCTTTCAAACAGTGTTCTTTTGCTCCTTCTCTTTAAAGAGAAAAAAAGAGACCCTCCACAGTCCAGCCACTCACAGTTCAGGATAGTCGTACTAAAAGGGAAAGAGATCAAATCTTTCACATGCTATTTGGTATCAGCTCCATCACATTATGTAACATGACTGTCTTGTCACAACATAATGCACTGGGGAGGAATGACAAAAGGTGTTTTTCACAGCTACATTTGAAGAAGCCACAGAACTTCAAACAGGCAACTTAATATATTTTCTTGTTAAAGGACTTGCTCTAAGGACAGATTGAAAATGTGCTCTTTTCCCAACTGCATCTGTAGAAATACACACACTCTTCAAACACAGCTGCATCGTATATATGAGCATCATAACACATAATGTCTTTATACAGGAAAGAATGGCTGGGTGTAGGTAAATATGTCTTCTAGTGTCTACAGGTTTATATAACAATCAGGATGGAAAGTGCAACATATGGAGTTACACAAGCTTGATATCTATGGATTAACTTTTGGGATTACTTTGAGTGTGGTGATCCCTAGTGTAATAAGAGGTTTAATAGTTTTAACACAAACATTGAAGTTCCTGTAAATTATATTTCAATTGCAGTCATCACAAAGTGTGAGCATTTGTGCCAGTGGTCATTTTATCTGTCCCACAATTCTTGTCATAATGGCGACAACTTATTTTTCTGATCCATCAGAAGCCCTCTTCTGACTGTTCTTTTCTGAGCCACTTTGCCCTCCCTTCTTCCTCACCTGTTTTACCTACCTGTTCTCTATGCTTTTCTCAGCAGTCACTCTGGATGCCTTTCATCAGGTTTAAAGGCTTCAGTAACGGCCTTTGTGTTAATTCCATGCAGTCCACATCACAGAAATCAGATGAGAGCACATTAGCGATGTAGGTTGACTTGAATCTCCATCAAGACTGCAACACTTGAACTTGGTTACATCTAGTGCTGATGTACCGAGGAGCGCCTGTTCCTTGGCAGCTGCATGGTCTTGTCACCTTTCACTTATCTTCCCAGCAGTGTTGTGTCCTTTGTCACGCTGAACTGCCATTTCTGGAAATGTCACCTCCTCAAGCAGAACAATTATGGATATAATGTATCAGTGCCAAGAATGAGTGATTCAGTAATTCACTGGTGCTTGAAAATGTCAGTTCTAGAAATACTCATGCTTTGCTTAAGTTCGATTGTGGCTTAGGCATGTTAGTCCAAAAAGAGGGGACTTGAAAAGTGAGAGAAACTAGAGAAATACAGAAAATTCTCTATCCTTGACTTCTATTGGTATCTAAGCCTTAAAATTACAAAATCCTATAATACTTGCAGAACATTTTGTTTTTGCTTTTGAACTTGAAGAGTGAAAATGAGCTAAATTTGAATTTTTAGTTTTTTCATCACAAAGGTCATTTGATTGCAGGTAAGTTGTTTATGATACTGAAGCTCATTGCTATTGAAGTAAGTGATTCCAACAACGTTAGATCAAATCTGCTCATTTATTTTATATTTCAACTAGCTCAGATTCAATGTTAATTTTCTTTCCTTGAAACATATTAAAATCCTTTTGCATTAAGACATTAAATTTTAGAGGGAAGGCAGAGTCAGTGGTCCATATTTTAGCTTTCAGTATGACTGGTAAAAATAAAAATGTATCGATAAAAAATGCTTCTGTATTTTCTTTCTAACCAGAGGGGAGGGAAGGGAAAGAAAATTCAATACTTGGCTGGAATCATGAGCAGCTTGTTGGCTGAGTAAATCAGTCAGGAGCCCTGCAGCTGGTCAGCTTCACCTCACCGATAAATGTCACAACTCACTGCTGTCAATATGAATTACCAGAAAAGGTTTCCTAGGAACTGAGGATGAGGGAGCTGTTTTCCTTTGAATGAATTATAAGGACCAAAATAACACCAATACAAGATTAGAATTGTTTACTCTGACTAGCCAATTATTTAAATACAACTATGGAAAATATTGCAGGCCAGGTCAGAGAATGCAGAAAATTTGCAACTTTAACAGAGGCTTGAGAGGTTAGAATGTGTCAAGCTGCAAAGCAAGTTTGCTTTAGTTTTCAGTGCTAGGAAAGGTATCTGAGGAAGTGTGAGCTTTGTATATAAAATGAAGGAAGGCAAGCATTGTTTAAAGTTATTCCAGAAAGATTTCTTCCCAAGTCACTCACAAAGCGCTTTGTCCAGCAGATTTCCTTGTGGGAGGGTGCATGGGCATCTCCCCCAGCACAGCCTGGCCTCACCACCTGCACTCTGGAGAAGGAGGCACCCACTGAACGCAGGCATTTTGTGTTGTCCCTCTGAAATGAAAGGAGGACTGTGAAAACAGACAATGATCCCAAATTAGTTTCAGTCACAGAGAATAAGGAGCACCTACCAATCTCTGAGCTGGCTGGGCGGTAAGCACTTCTGACATTTGTTACCAGAAATAGCAGTGAGTGGGTAGTTGCCTCAAAACAGAATAACACAGATTTTAACCACTTCTTCTACACCTTGTCCTCATGTATTTTGTGTTATGCTGCACCCAGTTGTTGCCATTGGATCTGACAGGATGTTGACATGACAACATGTTATTTGGGACAAAACAATAAAACGGTAACAAATGAAAAATGCTATTTTTATGTATCTGTAAAACACATGTCCATATACTACCAGCATTTACTATGCTGGTCAAAAAATTGAATTTGCTTTTCACAGAAAACCTGGATGTAGAAAATAGGAAGATATTATGATCACACATAAAAAAATAAACCCATAAAAACCAAAACAGAAACCTTCTTGCAAAGAGAACACCTTCTGAAAACTGAAATGGGGCTGAAACTGAAATTTATTTTAATTAAAATCCTTAATTTAGCAATGATGAATTATTTTTATTTCAATAATATCAGCTACTTTTATTCAGTGAGACAGAAAATAGAACAGGGTAAAAATATATAAAAAAGGTGCTAATATGACTGCTTTTTTTATTTTGAACAGAACCTGAAAAAACTCATAACTAAACAAAATGTTCACTCACTCTGGATGTTTTATTTTTAACATAGTTTAAGACATACTACTGTATTATTAAGGATACAAAAATAATAAGAATCAGATGCATGATTTCTAAATGAAGACTCAAATGGCTCAATGCAGATGTGTAAAAACGAAACACTACAACAACATTGTAAATTTTCTGAAAAGAATTCTTGGTGGCATCAACATGACTTTGTGAAGCATTTTGATTTTTAATGCTTTAAACAATAGAAAATTGTCCTGTCAAGTCTTTCAAGCAGCTCTCTATATCCTTATGTAAAATATGGTAATGCACTTAACATTTAATCCAGCATACCTACTTAAGACGCACATTTTCCTACAATATTCAAATCAAACTCTAAGTCAGAAAGCATATTTCCACTTCATTAAAATAACGCTTTTTGACTTTATTCAAATGAATCAAGGAAATAATAATGTTTTTAGGCCTTCCTCCCAATTGCTTTGGGCACCAAATTGGACAAGTACGTTATTTTGATTATAGTAAAATTGCATTTCTCATTGCAAATAAATGTTCCAGCACTGCATGGAAGAAGATAACAAAGGATGCAAAAATAATGAGTAGTAAGGCAATTTGCTTAACAATATATCAGGTTCTGGTACACTTAGGCCATTTCCTTTATTATCTATTGAAACTATCTGGATACCACCTTTGATATCACATGGAAATAAGCAAGATAAATTATAAACTACACATGAACACAGGTTTTGCCTAGTGTCCTGGGGCTTTGCACTGCCCACAATATTGCTATCAATTCACTGCTTTCCTCTATGATTTCTAGGAGTTTAACAGTCCAGTCAGAGGCACAGAACCAATTGGTCCAGGCTGGCACCCCTGAGCCCATGGCTTATGGCACATGAGTGTTTCTGTAGAGCAACATGGACACTGTCATTCCCCAGCAGGTGTCAGGTTCTTTGTGGTCCTGCAGCAGAGGATGCTGATGTGTCAGAGATGCTGAAGAACAACAGACAGAGCTCATTCCTGCTCAACAGAATCAATGTACATGCCCTGTAGGATGCCAAAACCTTTATCTCCACCTAGTTTTGCAGTCAGAAATGCAAGAACTCTGTCTGCACACTTCACTGGTCCATTAGATGGTAACAATTACTCAGCTCCTCCTTTTCAATTAAATTTGCATCTATCCTGATCTGATAATGCAAGGTATTTAGAAAGGTATTGGCAAAACTACTGAGTAGGCAAGTATTATGCTTCCTTTGTGCTGCAAGGTAACCAGAGCATAACTGTTAAGCTTGCTCAGTATTTTGACATGCGCATAAATCACACTACAGAACTTCTGGGCTGGACAAGCTGTATAGCTGAGTAGGTAACATCAGATACTCATTATTGGAGAGCTGCATCTGAAATGCAGTGCTTTTCTCGGTTTCATTTAGCTTTTTTTGAAACTAGGAATGTCTAATCTTAGTAGGAGACCAGGAATATGCAGTATTTTTGCAGCATTGGCTACCACCTACCATTATGCTACATCAAGAAGAAGTAAGAATAATCCATAGCTGAAATAATTTTTTTTTTAATTACATGCTTCAACTTCCTTTTGTCTTTATTCTTCTCTTTCTCCACTAAAACTCTTACTCCTTCATGTGCATTGATACAATGACTGCCTTGAGAAATTCTTACTCCAGTAATTAACTTGTTGGGAAATTAGTGTTATGGGAGCCAAGGACGCTTCCCAGCATTCTAGATGGCAAGGATACTTTTTTCTGGACAGATATGTCTAGAAGGCATGTGCAGGACAAGCATGCATGTCCTGACATTGTAAACTATCTCTGTGGAACCACGCCAAAACACACCTATAGGAAAAGTATTTGTGAACTCAGAATATGCACTGACATGCTTTAGTGGTCAGGAGAAGAATTTGTGAGGACAGGTATTACTGATGCTCCATTCTAAATTTCCATTTGTTTTAAAGTAAGGTACATTCACTTAGTTATGTTATAACAGAAGTCAGTTCAAGGTCCTTCCCTTGTGTATGCTTTTTATGTTCTACGCTTGAGAAATGCATTCTCCAAAAATTATTTCCTTATATTCCTCTTAAAAGCAGAGAAATGTTCTTAACTCCTTGCAATAATCCCATTACTAAATACAATTGTATTGAAGAAAAAGTTAAAGGTAGAAGAATCTGCTTCCAAAACATGAACACACTTGAAAACATATTATCATATTATCATGATGAATATTAGGAGTGTATGAGTGATAATAACTGATTTGATGGATATCATCCATATTTCTGTTCGTAAATTGCTTGTGGCTGGTAAGATTCTTTAGTGTATGTTCTGGTTTCCTGTTGTATAGAGTTAATTTTCTTCTTCATAGCTGGTACAGGGCTGTGCTTTGGATTCAGTATGAGAATAATATTGATAACAGACTGATGTTTTAGCAGTTGCTAACCTTAAGTAAAGGACTTTTCAGTTTCCCAGGCTCTGCTAGGGAGCAGTTGGACAAGAAGCTGTGAGGGCCCATGGCCAGGAGAATGACCTGAAGTGGCAAAAAATGGTATGATATTCCATACCATAGAATATTGTGGCCAGTATACAAACTGGAGAAGCTTGGTTGGGAAATGTCAGTTTGTACAGGGGGACAGGCTGGGCGTTGATCAGCAGGCAGTGACCAATTATATTTTGTATCAATTTTATTTTCTTGGGTTTAATTACTGTCTCTTGCTCTTTTTCTTTACAATTATTATTACTATTATTGCTATTATCATTACTCCTTTTAATATAATTATTATATTTTACTTTGTTTAAATTATTAGACTGTTTTTATCTCAGACCCTGGATTGATTCTCTTCCCCACAGGAGGATGGTGAGCAAGTGGCTCCACGGTGCTTAGCTGCTAGAGGGAGTTAAAAAACAACAATGCATTAATTTTCCAAAATATTATAAATGGCTTAAGAACTTAAGTCAATGTTTTTGAATAAGTGCCAATGAATATCTTGCAAACACTAACCTGAGTTGTGTAAATTGCAATGTATGGATTACAATGTTGATTGTAAGCAGTCCAGTTTCAGAAATACTTGCAATATATTATGATTATCTTTCATATTTTAAAACGAAAATCTTTTTTTTGGGGGGAAGCATTTTTATTAGATGAGATTTAAATTGCCTCCAAACTATCTATTTTTTAAAAAGTGCCCCTTTACCTCTCTTCATGCACCAATATAGAATAAAAAGTAAAGAGAAAGAAAAGTGTAAAAACATAAAACTTTCCTAATGAGACATAACCACAAAGATTAATGATGGCCATATCACTTTCTGGCTCAATGGAAATAACTATGTGCTTATTGTGGGTTTTTTCTCATTTTTGATTAGAGGATTATAAAATGGCTATCGCCAAGACAGAATTCAGATCTAATGGGCTAACACTGAATTAGATATGCAATTTCAGACAAGAGAGAGAGACTCTTCTCTCTCTGAGCCTGGTTAGTGTCATTACGAGCTGTGGAGAATGAAGAAACATAGCAGAGACAGACAGGAGCCAAGCAGTAAATTGACCCACTCATCTCCTTTCTGGAACTCTCCCAAAGAGCTTTTATTTTATGCAACAAACACCTCCATTGCTCACTTGAAGGTCAAGTGACTGATGATGTCTCACCAGTCTCCAGTTCCTCAATACTTAAGAATTTTCAAGTCACATTATCTGTTCCTTTTCCCTCCACATCATCAGTTGTTCTCTTTTAGAAGAAGTGGCCAGCAGAAAACTACAGCTACAAATAACAGTCCATAGATACTCCATTATTACAAATTTCAATCTCACACTGTAGACAATAAATCAATGATTCACCCTTATGTAGAATCATTTATCAGCAATGTCAAAGTTCTTTGGCAACATTATCCACCTTTAAAGAGGAGTCTGAACCCTTAGGGACGCTCTTGGGAGATTGCAAGGACAACATTCATGGAAATGATTTTACATGAAATAAAAAGCAAACTTAGATTCTCACCTTCTCTCATTCCTCTTTCAGAGAGACACGCACCACCCTCAGAACAGAAAGGGAACAACCTTCACATATTTTCAGGGGGAAAAAATGTTTCCTTATGTGTGTCTTTACAGGACAACCAAGTAGCAGCAAGAGCCATCATAGCTGGTGAGAGTCCTTGAGAAGTGTAAACAGATATCTATGTGTAAATTACCAAGATAATGCCTGGATCCAAAGTAAAACTAGAAGTCACAAACTCTAATCTGTGGGTGGTAGTTATATCCGATTTGCCAATTATCCTCTCCTATCACATGTTGTGTCTAATATAAAAGAATAACAGGGTCTGATAAAAGGGAAGCGTAGTTTTCAAGCAGCTGCTCTAAAGACATGGATAAGATATCTGAGGATATTCTCAGAACAATGGGAAATACACAGATAATGTGTGGCACCTCTCTTCCAGGGACCACTGCAAAAACAGACTACCAACCAGAGAGGAAGAGGGATGGTTTGCTGAAGGCCACACAAGAATCACAGCACTCATTCAAGGGTAAAGCAGTGGGACTATACTGCCTTCCACATTACATTACCACTGTGTTCACCAAAACATACAAATGTTCTAAGTATTAAAGATACGAATTTATGAGAACTACAACTACATTAATACAGTAAGAGATCCCTAGACTCTTAAATACTAAATACCAATCATTGCTCTGCACATGTGCAAAATGAGAAGATGCTTAAATAAGTACCTCCTGTTAGTTATCTCTGACACTTCCAAATGAATAGCCATTTATTTACTGTAGGATGAAAAAAATGAATGTTACAAAAAACAATTTCATATTCACGCTTCATAAATTTTACTTACTCCTTATAACTTATTACACTTTCATGGAATATTATCACTATGGCACTATGAAAACTAGGTTAGATTTGAATCAAGAGTCAAAATATATACTCCTTACAGCTACCTGTGATGCTCACAGTAAGTGATCCATTAACATCAAGCCAAATTGACAGTGCTTCTGATTTTGATGTATGAAAATACAGAAGTAATACAGTCATACTTTGTGATGACTCCCAAGTAACACAACAGAAGAGATCAGAGAGGAGACATATGAGGAGTACTGATTTGCATGTTTGTCCATGCTCCTTTTCTTCAGCAGCCATTCCTTCACAAATCACACATCTCTAAAAAAGGACCCTGATAAAGAATACCTCCCTCTACCTTGTAATCTGAAAGATCTGCTTACCTAGCAGACAACTCTGGAGATGTGCTTGGCTGCTACAGCACAGATTCCCCTGCCTTCCCACCTCCCACCAATACTACAATAGGTTAGTTCATGCTGCCATCTCTTAATCTTATTTAGTCTCTCACCTGCCTGCTTGCTATTCTGGGTTACAGGGTTAAACATATAAACTGGGTGTGTTTGCTGTATGCAGTTTTAGAAAGCCGGCCTGAATTTGTCATAATTCTTCCTTCAGCAATGCTACCAGTGACAGGAAACACACTTGGCCTTCCAGACAAGTCAGAAGAAATCAGTGAAGAATCAATCTACACAGAGGTATTTTGAGATGCTGCTAATACGAAAGAACTTACTAGTATTCTAATAATTATTTTATGTATTCTAGAAAATAGTGTGGCTCTCTCAGTAAGAAACATAAATTTTTCTTTTTAATTTTTTTTTTAAGGATACAGTTGCAGAATAACCTGTCAGATATGCAAGGAGAGGTTTCTGCTAAGAGAAACATGATGCAGATTCTACCTTCAGAGAAAGACACTGTTTCAGCTGACACAGTGTAGCTTGTGCCAATGAATCATAAGGATCCTGGACTTAGAAACAATTGCAGCAAAATGCAATATATACATACTGTCCAGTGAATGAAGATGGAGGAATCTATACCTGCCCTTGTATCAATCCTGCCTTTGATTGATCTGCATCTCAAAGTTGCCACTTCATGAATTTCACAATTAGGGTTTTAACTTGTTCTTTGAATGTGCATTTAAGTTTCTTGCTGATGTTGCTAGAGATGTTGTTCCTCTAGTCTTCACTTGTAAAAAAAGTCTGTTGTCCTTGATTCAGGTAAGTTGTCTTAGGGGTAAAGGAAATATTTCTGGGGGTAGGAATGAGCCTCTTGGAAGTTAAAAGTGAATATATTTCTTGAAAGAATTGAGTTTGTATTTAAACTATTGGGACAAGAAGAGCTTTCATGGTCATTTTCCTCCTTTTTTCAAAATTTCCTTTTCCAGATGGTATATCAAAACTATTACCCTTAAATGACAATCATTCTTCTTTCTTGACTGATATTGTTCGGGGCAATTTGTGCAAAGGCCTCACTGTGGACTTCCTGTATGAGAGTATAAAATTGTCCCACTGATGATTTCTTTGTGCTTGTTTTCCTGGAAAAACGAGCTGCTTCTTGAGAATTACTTACTTTTAGGATTATTTTTTGTTTAAGATGAAGAGACAGGATTCATCCTGTCCTGTAGAAACATCAGTCTGGAGACTTCCGGTTTATATTATTGGAGCTAGGAACTGGAATTATACTTTGAGCTCAAAGTAATCCATCTGCATTTGATTTTTCAAAGTGATGGTATTGTCATACCTCAGTTAACATGCTGACAAAGGAAGAAATAAGAAAACACTTTTGTTTGTTTAAATATGCACCCACCTCCACACACAAATGCATCACAGTAACAGAGGAGGAAGGAGGAAGCAAGGTATTTTGGTGATACTTTGGCTCCCCCTTCTAACTTACACAATTTTCAGTACTATGTCACTTCCCTGCAATATAGAAAATAAACCCGATTACAATCTCTTGGAACAATGAGGACATAAACAAAGTTACAGCTCAAAACAATTGTTTCTTCAGGAAATATGTGTAAATAATTGTTTTTTACAGTTCATTAGCAAATAAAAAATACTTTTAATTTTCATGCGGCTGGTAAAACTTATTGCTTTGAGACATATAAAGGTGTTATTCTAATTTTGGACAAAATATTTATATTTGAATGATTGATACAAACCCACTTTTTATCTAAAGATAAAAAAAATGGGTTTTTTTACATGAAGCATTTGAATTTTGAGGGATCAAGATTTAGAGATTTCACTAGATTTAAATTATCTTTGATATATTAATTTTTTAGTTTTGCCACATTTTCTCCATCCAAACACTGCCATTCACCTAGGAAATTGTGTTTGATGTTAGTTGGAAAGTAAATTTAATAGCAACCATAAATTCATTATGGTTGGAAGGAACCTCAAAGGGTCAGAGACTCCAAACTTCCACTCAAAACAGGATCAGCTGGAAAGTGACACCAGGTTGCTTAGCATTTTTTCCAGTCCAGTCCAGTCCTCATAAACCTCTAAAGGTGAAGATTTCACAGCCTCACTGGACAACCTGTTCTGTTACTTCACTTTATCAACAACTTTCTTGTGCTCAAACCTGGATACAGCATTCTGTATGGTCTAACAAGTGTCAAGTAAATAATCACTTTTAGTGATACCCTTGGCATCCTCTGATGAGCACAGCCCAGGATGCTGAGAGCCTGCTTTGCTGTCAGGGCACACTTCTGGCTGCCCAGTGTGAGCCAGCACCCACAGACTCTGTTCAGCAGACCCACTCCCCAGCTGGCCAGGCCCCAGCACATATTGTTACAGGGGGTTAATCTGTCCAACGTGCAGGACCTTGCATTTACCCTTCATGAGTTCCTTATTGGCCTATTCCTCCAGCCTGTCTAGGTCCCTCTGGAACACAACTCTGCCCTTGAGCACATGGAGTGCATCCCTCAGTTTGGTGTAAGCTGCAAACTTTGTAAGGGTGCACTTGATCTCCTCCTCCAGGTCATTGATCAAGACATTGAACAGGAGCAGTCCCAATACAGACCCCTCCATGCTCCACCCATAATCAGCCTGCAGGTAGAGTACCAACAACAAACTCCTCTCTGTACAGGTTGACAATCCAGCTGTAATTCACTCATCTAGACCATAATGTCCTGGCTTAGATACTGTGTCTAATGTGTGCTAAAACCAAAGTAGCCAATATCTGCTGCCTTAGAGTAATTCAGAGATCTAGTAATTAAATCAAACAAGGCAGTCATCAGGTTGGTCAGGGGTGGTTCATCTGCTTCAATTACTGCTTGATATTCCCAATCACCTTCCTCTACTTCATGAGTCCAGAAGTGGCTTCCAAGAGGACTTGCTAGATGTTTTCTTCACAGGCTGAGGTGATGTTGACTGGACAGGATTTCCTTTGATTACATTTTGGGCCTTTTTATGGACATGGGGAAAACATCTGCTTTTCTTTGGCCATTGGGGCATTCCCTGATCTCAACAATCTTTCAAAAGTAGTTGAGAGCATCCTCATTGTGTCGGTAACCAGACCTCTCATCACCTTCAGAGTGTCTCATAGGGATTACCCAGGGGCATCTAAATGAGGTTTGTTCTGTATTGCTGGAAGCTTTTCTACTCCTTTTCCTGGAGCAAATTTTGTTAACAAAATCCAGGGTATGGAGTACCTTAGTGTTATTTATGTCTGCTGGAACTAAATGAGTTGCCCTATACAACAGCAAGCCTATGATGAATGGAAACTCCTAACAAAGTCCATTTGATGAAGGAATATACTACTGTTCACATGTAAATAGTAAAAATCAGGAAGAATAGAAACCCCAGATGCTACCTCTGCAATTTCACTTTTATTTTTATTTTTTTTAATAATCAGGATAAAATATAGAAACATTTCTTTAATTACAAATGGTAAGACACATTCATTCAAATATACATAGCTAACAGAGGTTGGGCTCTTTGGGCTTTTATGTCTTGGATCATCTAGCTAATTATTATATTCACAATTTCTGTGATGTCTAGGCTGAACTGAATTCACTAAGTCTTCTTGAATATGCTTACAAAAAAGTGGATAAGAGAAAAGTAAAGAGGTGGAGGAATGTTCACAAAGTCCGCCATAATTCCCTATTTCTACATCAAAACTGAAAAGTGAGTGGCAGTAACCACAGATGTTCTTAGTGAAATTTATTCCTCTGTGACTTCAGAGGGACTTTCTAAAACTCAGGTACTATCCTAACACTTGTTTTTTAAAGGGGGAAAAGGAGTGTTGGGCCAAAGGCCCTTTATTCATTATACCAAACTGAACACTCAGAGTCATGAAATTTTCAGACTCTTCTCATGTCAAAATTGAGATAGAAAACTGTTTTAATCACAAAGGCTACAGTGTATATTGTTTTTCCCTGATTCCTGTGCCTGAAACTTAATGGAGTGCCAAGAGACTTTCTAGTTTTCATTTGAAATATGCACAACTTTCTGGTCTCCAGAGTTAAGAAAGAAAACAAATGAGCCAGGCAGTTTACAGGGGGAGAGATGGAAAAGAATTGATGAGCCACTCACCTTTATTTAACCTAATGATTTTTAGGTGAATGATAAAACTTCTTTTGGGCTGACTCATGAATGTTGAAAGCTTGAAGTTAGCACTACTGACACTGACATAAGTGTATATAGCTGACTTTCATGAGGCAAATGGAGAGAGAAATGGAAAACTACCATTTCAAGCCTCCTGCAATTTCAATTAGGCATCCCTGACAGAGTAATTCCTCCACATTTTACTATCTAAACCTTTTTTTAAAGTGTATTTTCAAGTAATCTAATCATAGGATTTTTATTTGCACACAGTAGCTCTTAAAACCTTTACATGTAGTTAATAAGGTCTCCTGTAAACTGGCTGTTTTTACACTTACTCTGTGTAGAGTGGTGTTGGAGCTACATGCCTCAGGGTGTAACTTTTGAGAGTTTTGTAGTGCTGCCCGACTCATCTACATTTTGCACCTCTCACATGTTCTGAGGCAGTGATACTGTAAAGGTCATAAAAACACTCTGCAATAGATTTCAAACTCAGCCCTAACATTCTTTATTTTGAACTCTTTAGAAGCTTTTAAAGTACTATGCAACATATGCATGTATAAGCAAGATACAACTACAAAACATGCTGGGATTTATTGTAAGCAATGCCTAACCCTTTACATCATCCAGGATAACCTCCCACCATTCCTATGAAATGGTTTCTCTTTCCACTATGAGGAAAAGTAATCAGTTTTTCAGGTGGGAGGACTATTCCATGTTGAAAACTTACTGGATGTGAAATTTACAAAGGGATTCACTAAAAAATATAAATATCATGAGTAAGGCCTATTAATATAGAGAAGTATAACATAAAAAAAAGAATAATTCCACCTTCATACATTACCATTTTTTCAGCATAATCAGGAACAAATCATCTATCAGGGATATACAGAGAGACAAAATATAGACTAAACCTCCTTTGGAGGTTTTAGTATTGAGCAGTTTAAGGAGTTTTCTGTATTAAAAAACTATGAATCATTCTCCTAAAAAAATATTTCCTCTTCACTATTTCATATTCATTATGGGCCTTTTTATAAATGGAGAAAGCACTCAAAAATCCCAGAGGTAAGCCAAACAACCCTGCTGACCATCCTAATTAGGTCTTTATAAAACTGGATTCCATTTCCTTGATTTTCTTCATTTACTGGTTATGAAGCTATGGTGCTTGTACTTTAAGGACTGCTTTGGGAATTACACTTAAATATATTGCTTTTACAGAAGGTTTCTCATTGTCTTCTTTTTGTGGTAGTGCTTTTGATTTGTCTGATAGTGTCTTGCATTTGAAGAGGGTAGACTAATAGTCATGAGAGACGAGCAGTGCAGTAAATTTGTTGGGTGCTGCTTAATTTGGAATCCAGAGTGTGGTGATCCTGTTAAGCACATAGTTGACCAAGGGTGACACCTTAAATACAATTATGAGGCTGAACTCTTCTTGATCATGAGAGAAATAGAAACACTACACTTGCTTGTTCTCACAGGCTAGAGTTTTGTACTAGTTTAATCCCTAACAGAAGTTGGGCAAGTTCAGAAATTTAACTTGGAAGTTAGCTCTGAAATGATATCTGCTGTTCATAGGTTTTAAAACCTCAGGCTAAGTTGTAATGCTGTCTGACAGAAGACCAGGACAATACCACAATACCTTTTTTCCTAGTTCCTAGGGAGTATCTGTATCAGCATACACTACATCAACTTTTCTAAAGCTTTAAAACATGAAAGATTTTTTTTTTTTTTTAATCTATAGCTGGAACTTCTCCTTTACTCCTGGAAGACTGGCAGACTGATATCTTACCTGGCTAACTGACAGCCCTCTCTCCTCCCACAGGCATGCGCATGTCTCAAGAAAAGAAAAAGTCACTTATCTACCATTTATCCACCTCTATAAACCAAATGGCTGACTGAGCAAGAGCAGACTTCTCTTTTCCAATGAAACCCTACACAGTCCTAATCTCTCATGCCATAAGTCACCAGAAGGATACAGGCGTGACTTCATTATAGAATTATTGGTCTACTTTCAGGATCTGCTCTGGTGCTGAGCTGGAGAACTGGAGCCTGAAGCCAAGGATAAGACACTGTTATGGTCATTGGACTTGTGTTTTGCTCTACTTCCTGGCCTCAAAATGAATGTGGAATGATGGTCCGTGCCATAAGAACGAACTGCAGATGAAGCTGCTCTGAGACACCCTTAGTTGATACTCAGAATAATCTGGAAAGTAGGAATTAACAAACATTGCTCTTGGTTACATTTCTGCCTCCACTTCTGTATTGTCTGTGTGCTTAGAAATATCTCTGACTATAAATATGATATTCAAGAGAAAGCAGGACTCCAGAAAAGATTTATTATTTTGTCATATTTGCAAAAGAAAAAATAATCTTTTTTTTGCTGTGTAGTGTGCAAAATATTTATGGGGGGGGAGAGGGGTGTTGTTGCTGTTAGGGTGACATTTTGTGGTTTTTTCAGCACACATAATTTTGAACACTACTCAAATTTCATTTTTCATTTTCTCATTTTATTGTAATGATGAATTTTATGGGAAAGCCACAAAGCAAAGCAAAGGAAACAAAAACTAGATGACGTGCTATTATGCATGGAGTTTCATCTCTGGCCAGATGAGATTGATAGACCTGACTGTGCCTCATGTATTACTCTCCCTTGCTAACCAGAAATGAAACGTCATGTGTCTCAACTTATACTTTATTGTTTTTAATTTGTCAGCTATCTTTGGATAGGACAGAGAATCAATGCCATTCTATAAGATTCTATCTTTTATTTTATAAATGTGGACCCTGACTAGTCTAGTCTTTGATGAAACACTTCACATTGAATAATTAGTCAACAGATGAGAACAGGTCTTCTGGGTCTAAAGAACAAATGACACACAGAGAGTAATTAAAGACTATAGGTAGATTTAAATCATCACTGAGACAGAAATACTGCTATGATAGAATTTTAAATAGTAAAGAAAAACTATAAATACTAATAAAAGAAATCATCTTTCTTGAAAATCCACAAACAACAGTTGGCTAGACAACTTTAACAAACTCATATTCTTAAATCCCACAGCTTTCTGCTAGTTTTGCCTCTAGGTCCACAGTGAAGTCTTGAAAAATGCACAATCAGATGAAAACTTAAATACACAAATTTGCATAGAGCAAACATTTATACAGAGTGAAAACTGTCATCCTTGCAAGTTTGAGAATAAGATAATCATTAAGGTTGGAAAAGATTCAACAGACCTTCCAAGATGATATGTCAACAACTCCCACCAAATCTCTGGTTTGTGTCTAAGGCTTGGCTGAAAAAGAAAGGTGTCTTCTATGAATATAGTATGGTGAGAACAGTTGAAGAGAAAACTAGGACAGTAGAAATGAAGTGAGGAAAAATATGAATAGGACCTTAAAGAAACTTGCAAAAGTGCATTTTTATTTCCTTGTGAGAAGCAGCAATGCCAACGGGAAGAACAATTAAATGGAGGCTAGTGCTGAGTGCCAAAGAAGTGATTTCTAAGGGCTTTTCTTTTTTTCACTGAGCATAAGAGAAAGATTTAAATGATACAACCCTTGGGCTCATGAGCTTGGCAAACCCTGTTAATTTTTCTGTAAAGACAGTCTTGCTTTGCCAAATAGATTTCACCAAGTTTTCACAGCTCTTTCTAAAACACTCTAGACAACAGGAAACCATAATGGAACCAAAATAATTTAGATATAAATCATAAATTTAACCAAAGCAGGAGTGGTAGGAATCACAAATTAACTGAAGGCTTGTGGACAGAAGACTTTTGTGCAAATAAGTGATGGAATTTCTGTTTTCCTGTTTGCATCATTAATTTGTAATAAAACATGAATTAGGAACAGTTTTCTAATTATGCCTTCCCCTCTGTTTTACAGTGTGAGAATTATTAGAGAATGTAATCTGTCAAATGCTCTCCTTTCAAAGATCTTCTGCTTCTGGCTTGCATTTGAAGTGAGAGCTATTTGAGAAGAACTGCTGTGCAGTCTAGATTCAAAGTGTTATTTTTGTGTACAATGATTTTTCCCCCTGCTGTCCTATTCCATTTAGCAAGGCAGTGCCTTGTCTTTTAGATTTACAAAATAAAGGTGTGATGGGAACAGACAAGTTGAATGTACCAGAAGAGTCCACAGGTGAAGGAACAGAGGTCGGTAGTATCAGAAATGAGACTTTATTACTCTGACAGCCCAAAGAAAGTTTGCAGTTGTTTTGCTGTTGATGTGTAGGCAGTAGGAAGGAGAAGAAAACTCCATTTGCATTATCCAAAGGGAGGATACAAACCCAATGGCTGAAACTTTCTGTCTTTGCGCAGTGACTGAACTCCTAAACTGAGGAGGTCAGCAAGAGCCTCTTGGCCTCTCTTTTTTTCCATTCCCCAGTTAAACCACACTATGAGTGCTCTGCTAAACTCAGTAAAAGTGCCATTCACATTGTTCAAGGTGAAACTACCAACGTCATCATTATTTTCTCTTTTCTGCCCTCCTTGTTATGTTACGACATCATTAATCCTCTTCCCAAAGCTTTCAAAAGAAGACTGGAGCATGTCACATCAGGCATTCTGTGGTGCATGGTGTGTCTGAGCAGAATTCACCATTCTCTGCTTCATTGTGACTAGTATTTTATCTCAGGATTTCTATTGTAAGCATCCTTTCTGGGGCTCCAAAAGTAATCAGAAAGATTTGTCCACTCCCATTAGACTCTATTCCCTCCCATGGAGGGAAATAACACCATTAGAGGTCAATTATGGGAGGAAAGAGGAATGGAATCAAAAAGTGCTGGTTTCATTAGTGTCTTCTTGTAAAAAGAGAAAGGCTACTATCTAAAATTGGTAATACAGAAATAGACAAGGAATGATGCCATACATCAAATGGTATTGCTTACAACTACATAAGAACAATGCTTCTAATAAAATAAACCTGAATAAAACCCTCTTATGGGTTATTCAGATAAAAAGGCCAGATTCACTGAAGCTTAAAAAAAGAAGACAGAGTAAAAGACTCTTTCCTAAGAAAAGGAGATTGAGAATGATGCCTTACTTGTCTTTGCAAGACAGGAGAGCAATGACTTGATATGGAAAGTGTTTCGTCTGGAACAGAACTTTTTCAGAAAAGCAAAGGCTTTTAATTTTACTGTAGAGTCTGTCTAGTGAAGAGCAGGCAAGTTTAAGAGACTGTGTCCACAATAAAAGGTAACTTACAGAAAGAAAAATTATGAAAGGGATTTAAGACGATGTGAAAAGATAAATTGTTCTCTATTCAGGCTACTATTCTCAAAACTGAAGGCTCATAATTCTTTCTTCCTTCATATTAATTACCACACAGATTAATTTAAACTGTGCTGCTTAGCACCACTGTGATGTACCCCTTTGTGCCGCAAAGGCACCAGTGGAGCTCTCTTTGGTCCTGCCTCCAGCTTTTCCCTGTACAATACTATCAGTTATTGAGAGCTATAATTATTTGCACCCATCTGCACTTGAAGTTCATGTTGGTCTCTGCTCTGGGTAGCTTACAAAGAGTTAAATTTTCTGAAGAAAAACATTGAGATTATTAAAACACTTTCTTATAGAAATTATTAAAAAAAATGAGACCTATTGTAAAATATAAGGATTAATTTATTAATCAGAGCTTTCTGAACTCTCACATTAAGCAGCTTTGTTATGTTAATTCCCTTATAAATGAATAATGGACTTATTCTCCCATTATTGCCTATCATTTTAAAAGACCCATTTAGAAAATGAAGATGTCCTTTTCACTTGAAAATTATTATGTATTTTATAGCACAAATTTTTTAAATTGAATATTTGCTCCCTATACCCTTCTATTCCCCCTTGCCCTGCTTGTACTCCTCAGTCAGTGTTCAAATCAAACACAGCCATAACCATTTGTCACAGAGATACATAGTGTGTGGAAAGAAAGAACAATGCAGACAATGGGCTTTGAGAACAGAGGCTCAAATCTACAAAGCTATTTACTTCTGACAAATTTAGATGTAGCCTCAGTTCCTAGATATTTTAAATAAAATTCTGTTGTGAATAATGACATGAAAGAAGAAAGCCAAGATGGTGCAGCTGTAGAAAGCCAGAAAGTTAAGTCACAACCTAGGATTTATGTTGAAAAGAAAAAAAAAAAATCTTTACTAGAAGAGCTTCATTTTACTGCACACTTTCCACATGTCTTGGAGAGTTCGCCTGTTCTTGATTGAGTATATATGTAGTCAGTCAAGTTCAAACCTATGCAGCAATTAAATTCACATTGTCAAATATCTTACAATGGAGTTCTAGTGCTTTCTGGGGAAAGGTCCTGGCAAGATTGCTGCCTTGATATGTGTTTTCACTTCTGCACTGTGTAGTAATGGGAGGGAGAAGAGGGAGGGAACATGGTGAAAGGACTTTGAACATACTGCAAATAGCTGGCAAGTAGACACCTTGACATTATTGTGTCCTAAGTACACAAGACATATTCTTTTTGGGGTAATTGGTATCCTTGGCTAAAGAACACAAAGTCCCTTGGTCCCAGGTCTTGGCTAATATGACTTCTGGAGGAAAAAGCCTTGGCACTTGCCATTTGCTATATCCCAGAACAGCCCAGCCCATTCAACTTTTCCTTCCACTCTTATGGACAAATCACAGCTTTAGACCAAAATTTCCTGAGCTGCTAAAGATTCTATGGCACCACCTGTGGCAAGGGTAGAACAGATTTGTGTGCAGGCTAAAATGAGGCTGAGCTCAGGCTGCCTGTAATGTAAGTACCAGTCATTGCATCTCCTCTGGAATTTGCAGTATAGGAAAGTATTATCAGGAAAGTATTATCATCACATGTGGCCAAAAAACATGCAGCTACAAAGCCCCATAGATGAAATCAGGAGATTTGGCTTCCTTAGGCCAATTTTGGAAGACAAGTCTTTCAGAATAGACATTTTCTTGTATATTCCCTATCTCCAAAATATAAATAACATTTGTTTTTTTCCCCCATTTACAGTCAAGGCTGTAAACTCTTATGAAGCAGAGGTACTTCTTATGATCATAGAATCAGAGAATTGCTTGTGTTGGAAAAGACCTTAAAGATAATTTTGTTCCAATCCCACTGCCATGGGCAGAGACACCTTCCCACTAGACCAGGTTGCTCAGAGCCCCATCCAACCTGGTCTCAGACAATTCTTCTGGCCAACCTGTTCCAGTGCTTCACCACCCACACAATTAAGAATTTCTTCCTAATATCCATTCTAAACCATATTTCTTTCTGTTTGTAGCCATTCCCCCTTGTCCTGTCACTAAATGCTCTTGTAAATAGCTCCTGTTCATCTCCCTTGTAGGCTCTCTTCAGGTACTGGACAGTTGCAATTAAATCACCCCAAAGCCTTCTCTTCCCTAGGATGAACCATCCAAATTCTTCTAGGCTTTCCTCTTGGTAGAGGTGCTCCATCCCTCTAATCATCTTGTTGGTCTTCCTCTGTAGTTACTCCAACAGCTCAATGTGGACCCCAGAGCTGGAAGCAGCACTGCAGTGGGATCACACCAGAGAGGAGTAAAGGGGTAGAATCCCCTCCCTCACCCTGTCCACATTGGTTTTGATGCAGCCCAAGACACATTTGGCTTTCTGGATTGCAGGAGCACAGTGCTGGGTCATGTTCAGCCTCTCATCCACCAGCACCCCCAAGTTCTTCTCAGCTGAACTGCTCTCCATCTGTTCATTCCCTAGGCTGGTTGTCCCAGCCCAGGTGCAGGACCTTACACTCATTAAACTCCTTACGTCTCATTAAACCTCATGGGATTCCCGTGCCCACTTCTGGAGCTTGTCCAGGTCCCTTTGGATGGCATCCCTTCCATCAGGTGTGTCAACACTGATGACCACTCAACTTGGTGTCATCTACAAACTTGCTGAGGATGACCATTTCATCTATGTCATTAATGAAGATATTAAATAATACTGGTTGCTATATTGAGACCTGAGGGGCACTGTAGTGACACGAGTTTCAGGTTTTTATATTCGTATCAGTATTTGTGTATGTCTGTACTTGGTATGTCCCTTCCCGAATCCCCTCACCCATCCCCTGATCCCCTTGGTATCTCCCAGAGGGGAGCCCCTTGTCAATCACCCTGGAAACTTGAAGAGAAATCATCTCCCATTTGGCCAGGTGCTCAAACATCTGCCCTCTTCAATTGTCCTGCCGAGTGTCCCACTCTAGAACCTCCCTCCCTCCCCATCCATTAGCCTGAATTCTCCTGTGGCCTCAGGCTGTGTCCTGGGGTATATATGGGAGAAGGACAGGCCGAGTCTTGCCTTTTGTACATGGAGCTGCAACAATAAACACCTTTCAAACCCACGGCAGAAGCCTGCTCTTCACTCCAAAGCCTCACCCACGCTTCCAGCTAGCAGATCTGAGGAACCCACACAAACTATTGCGGTTGGTCTGGGGTAAGCAGCCTGCCGGTAGCTGCCCCCCAGGAGGAAACCACTGCAGGGTACCACTTGTGACTGATATCCTTCAGGGCTCAGAAGCCATTGACCATTGCACTCTGGATGTGACTGTTCAACAGATTCCTTATACATCGAACAGTCCAGCCATCTCTCTTCATTTTAGAGGGGAGGATGTTTGTGGGGGACCGTGTCAGAGGTTGTAAAGCAGTCCAGATAAATGTCATCTGCAGCTTTTTCCTTATCTTCTGTTGTAATCACTCCACTGTTGGAGGCCACAGAGTTGGTCAGGCAGGACTTGTCCTTGATGATGTGGAGGCTTGAAAAAAAGCCTATTACAAGCTCTCGTCCAACCACCACAGGTGTTCTGATTTTTTTGTACCTGTGAACTAGAATTGCAAAGTCAGACAACTTTGGCTTGATTGTGGAAGAAATCTGAACAGTTCATTCTCTGTTGGATATTGCTAAAGCAAGTGAAAACACAAAGCAAGTAGGCATAGCACAGATGAGAGTACTCGCTGGACCTTGTTTTGTCTCATGGGCTGTAATCCATAATGTTGTGCAGTTCAGTGGTTAAATCTTGGAGAGAATTAGAGTTGGAAGAACACAATTCTCTTCCAGACTATGGTGTTGCTTAGGCACATTTCTCTGTGCTTCACCCACCAGATGGATAATGACTGAGTTCATAGGCATTTGAGAGGAGTTGTAATTTTTAGCATAGTCTTCTGGGTGAACACAAAAAAAAAAAATCTCTTTTAAGCTCAAGTGGAAGCTCTCATACAAATTTAATTCAAAATGACAGGATCTACCTGATGTCAGGAAAGGATAGGTCTTTAGAAAATGTATAGCTCCTTACTCAGATGAGGAAGAGACTAACAGACTCTCTGGGACAAGTTCACTTTACTTCCTTTGGATGTCAAATCAAGGTGGTTTTGGTTCTGGTTTTGAAGACCAAACATGTGCTATAATAGACTCCTCATGAAGGAAACACAGAAAGCAATAAATACCTCTAGAAGGTTGGGAGAGAGGAAGAAGCACGGAGTTCAGAGAACTACATTACAACCTGAAGTAGATGGCATGGCCATTTTCCTTCATTTTCATTGATCTAATAGTCACTTAGAATTCCTATGTCAGAACCCAAAACACATGCATAAATGAGTTTTCTTCAGGTGGGCAAAAGAGGGAAAAATGTCCTTCAAAATAATCCTGCAGCTGCCTTTTAGGCTGTTCTATTTTACAGATAATCCTTCAGCTGTCAATTTTCTTCCCTCTTGCCCAGAAATACTCACATAATTTTTTTCCCTTGACCCTGTGGGCACCCATTATTAGCAGATTTTTCCACACTGTTCCTACAGTATTCCAAGACTGGAAAGTTGCTTGCAATCAGCTCTGCTCTCTACTGAGAAGGCTGTGGGAGAGCCACCACTAGCAATTTCACCACTTGTAAAACCTTCATGAAATGAAAGAGTGGAATAAACTGGGCCACATTAAAAGTGGAAAAAAATTCTATTAGAATTACTTGAAACTAGGGAAATTGACCCTGTATTTTGAACTTATGGGGCTTTCTGAATACTGGACGTCATTTGCTTGGGGTCTTGTAATAGGAAGAGAGCCAAGCATTTGATTCATATCAATGATTTATGAAACCCACATATTTTCCAGGCAAATATCTGAAAAGAATCTTAGCCTTATGATATTCTTGTGCTCATTCCTAATGTCCTTTATAATTTTAGCACTGCTGGTGTTTGCTTTCCTTCATGGAAGTTAGAAATATTCATGTATTTTCCTGCCTGCTGTGCTTCTGAATTTAAAATAAATAAATAAATCTCAATTATTTTTTACAAGAAGGTGTTCTTGCTTATAAGTATCAAATAAAGTACATATCAATTCACATTTTTGTAACGGAAAAAAGAAAAAAAATGAAAAAGAACATAGCAAGAGAATGTTGTGTTATTGGTGGGTTTGTAAATGGGGGATTTGAATTTGTGAATTTTGTGAGTTCTGAAGGACAGTAGAGAGAGAGAATATTTTCAAAACCCCTATAAGGTTGCTGTGCCTTTTAAGTCCCCACCATGTGCTTCTAAAGACAAAAATAATACTTAATGATCACCTGCAGAGCTGGTGTTCTGCTTTAAATTACTGAGGACTTTAAAGGGTTTGATGGATGCACTCAATCCCTGTAATCAAGCCAGCAGGAGTTGGTAGAATCTCCAAAGGAGGCAAAGACCTGAGTCACAGCTGGGTCCAGAACTCCTCCAGGAAACCCACAGTGGAGCAGGGTGACCCAGTGAGCACTGATGCATATGAGTTTGGACACAGAACATACAATTAACACATGAATGGTGGGTGTATTTTCCAAGATTTGTTTGTCAAGGAACAAATAAAGTTTTCAGCACAAAGAATCTCATGCGTATGTGTCCCACTGTATGCAACTTGACGTGGCAACAGTTTTACCCCATAAATATAACAGCTTAAGTAACCTTTTGTAGGATCTTCTGGCCAGACCATGTGGCTGCATAGTAGTGGTCTTCTGTTGAGCTGGGATTCTTCCCAGATTTTCTCCTTGTGGCAGATGTACTTTTCTACTAATGTCAGATTTTTAGATTAGTCCATTTTGAGTTCTCTCCAAATTGCAACTGAACTGCATGCCAGATGCCTTCACCTGGAGCTGGGATGCCTATCAAGGTTTGAGATTCCTTACCTGAGACTGAGATCCATCCTTGCCCAAGGCAGAGAGACCCTCAATAACAACACTTGCTGCCAGCATGATAAATCAATGGTAATGAAATCCATGTAGTTAATCCCTTTAGACATAAACCATTAATCAAGTCAGACTACGATTGGACCTAGACACACCTAGTCTCCATGAGAAGTCCAAAAAGCAAGGAAGCCCACTCTAAACCTTATGAGTCAATGGAAGGGTCTCCCTTAACCTTTAGTCTTCAGTCTTTCTGTAAATATTTTTAAATACATTCTAATTTGATTTTTCTTTGCAGGTTTCAACCATGTAGCAAGTAATAGAGTGAACCTTGTCATCAAACTTTGTTACAGTACATTTCTGTATATTAAATGATATTAATTCTAGAAATCCAATAATAAAATAATTTTTGCTAGTAGTTTGGATGGTGGTTAGTTAAGCAACCTTAAATTGTTCATTTGTGACAAAGGAAACAACACTGAAGCCAACATGTGTGAACTGAAACAGAGTTCAAGAAAAGGTGAAAGAGCTTACAGGTTCTTGAACAGACAATGTAGCCAGTAAGACTCACATTCTCTGGAATGCTATAACGAAAATACTATAATATGAGGCTAAGTTTTCTTTTCTTGGTAAATTTTAGTTTGCACCTACAATTTTTAGGCAAGATTTATCCCAAAGCTTTTTAGCTGTGATTTAGAGCCTTTTTTTCTTTTTATTGTTTTTATTTCTTTCCCAGCTTTCACAATATATTTCTAATTCTGTTAGTTCTTTGGCTTTATTTATTCTTTTTTTTTTTTTTTGTATTTAGTCATTATTTTCTTTTCCTCCCCCTCCACGCATTTAAGATGAATATATTTAAGGACTCTTCAGTCATACAGAAAGACCGTCCACTGTGACAAGTTGTGTTTTATTTCAGACTATTATATTTTTCAGCTCATTCAGCTAAAAATATGAACCTTCCACATCTGTGCTTTTCCATTTCACTATGTGGTATTTCTACCTGCTGGACACAGGACACTGCCAGCATCTCAGAGTCTGCCTCTTTCCTGCTCAAACAACAAGAAGGTTGTTTAAGTTGGCAAATGTCCTAGGGTGACTATGATGCCTGTATCCCCA